>CAUYLG010039664.1:0-35268 GCA_963573385.1 Cacajao melanocephalus
AGACCGATGAACTACCTTACACTACTTATTCACTGAATGCAGAGGAAACTGCTGAATCTTCTCAGGTGAGATAATCTTGCTACTCCCTCTCTACTCACATGCCTAAGGCCAGTCACTTACCAGGTTGTGAAAGCGGCCTTATTTCCTCATTCGCATCTTTGGATGGTGCTCCGCTTCCTTCCTGCTCACAGCCGCCCCGTTGCTGCTCAGAACCACGGAAGGAGAGGACAGCGACCGTCACGCTTGTTCTGTCTCCTAACCCCACGAACTCACCCAAATAGAATTGTGAAGACTGTGGTGTCACAAGCTCCTTGAGGGCAGAGACCATGTCTGACTCGGCTGTGTCTTTCTCACAGCAGCTAGCACAAAACCTTGCAGACGGTAGCGTCGAAGAAAACAGTCAAACTCTGTAAAATATTTGAAGAGATTTATTCTGAGTCAAATATGAGTGACCATGGCCTGTGACACAGCCCTCAGGAGGTCCTGAGAACTTTTACCTAAGGTGGTTGGAATGCAGCTTGGTTTTATACATTTTAGAGAGCCATGAGACATTAATCACATATATTAAAGAAATACATTGGTTTGGTCCAGAAAGAAGGGACAACTCAAAGAATGTGGGAGATGGTGGGGGAGTATTTCCAGGCTATAGGTGAATTTAAATATTTTCTGGTTGGCAACTGATTAAGTTTGTCTGAAGACCTGGGATCCAGCCAGGTACAGTGGCTCACGTCTGTAATCTCAGCACTTTGGGATGCTGAGGAGGGTGGATCCTGAGCTCAGGAGTTCGAGACCAGCCTGGCCAATATGATGAAACCCCATCTCTACTAAAAATACAAAAATTAGCTGGGCATGGTGGCGCACCTTTACTCCCAGCTACTCGGGAGGCTGAGGCAGGAGAATGGCTTGAACCGGGGAGGTGGAGGTTGCAGTGAAACGAGATCTCGGCACTGCACTCCAGCCTGAGTGACAGAGTGAGACTCCATCTCAGAAACAAAAAAACAAAAAACAAAAAAAACAAAAAAGCAAAACACCTGGGATCCATAGAAAGGAAATGTTCAGGTTAAGAGAAAAGATTGTGGAGACTAAACTTCTTTTGAAGTCTTATAGTGGCTGCCCTTAGAGACAATAGAAAACAAATATTTCCTATCCATATCTTTGAAAGGTACTAGACTCTTGGTTAATCTCTTTAGGATGGGAGGGGTCTGGCAGAAAAAGATCTAGCTATGTTAACAGAGATTCTCTACAGATGTAAATTTCCCCTCACAAAGGACATCTTTACAGGGCCATTTCAAAAGAATGGCAAAGAAACATGCTTTGGGAGTAAAATTTTTTTTTTCTTGTCTCCTAGGTGTCAGGTTGCAAAGTCAGTTTATAGAGTTAAATAAAACCTATGTGATGAGAATTTGATTTACAGGGCATGACTCCCCAGACCGCTTAGATAGCAATTTGGGCAAGATAAAAACTCAGAGTTCAGTCCTCAGTAGACCTGCTATCAACATTTCCTGAATGAACAGCTACCTCGCTGTCCCTGGGAAGGTCCTGTGAGTACAGAAGTCCCCCTGTTTGTACAGAAACAGCAGATAGTACCAAACCCTACTTACACTGTTTTTTTCCTGTACATACCGGTATAGTTTGAATACATGTCCCTGCCAAATTCTCGTTGAATTGCAATCCCCGATGTTGGAGTTGGGGCTCCATGGTAGATGTCTGGGTGGGGGGTAGAGACCAAATCCTTCGTAGCTTGGCACTGTCCACTCAATAGTGAGTGAGTTCTCACTGGATCTGGTTGTTAAAAAGTGTATGGGGGCTGGGTGTCGTGGCTCACGCCTGTAATCCCACCACTATGGGAGGCCGAGGCAGGTGGATCACGCGGTCTGGAGTTCAAGATCAGCCTGACCAACATGGTGAAACCCCGTCTCTACTACAAACACAAAATTTAGCCCGGCTTGATGACGTGTGCCTGCAGTCCCGGCTACTCGAGAGGCTGAGACGGAAGAATCGCTTGAATCTGGGAGGAAGAGTTTGCAGTGAGCCGAGATCGTGCCATTGCACTCCGGCCTGGGCAAAAGAGCAAGACTCTGGCTTAAAAACAAACAATCAATAAAAAGGGTATGGTACCTACTCCACCCCTCTCTCTCCCACCACCCTCGCTTGCTTCCCTTTGCCTTCTACCGTAAGTAAAAGCTCCCTAGGACCTCCTCAGATGCTGAGCAGATGCCGGCACCACGCGTGCACAATCTGCGGAAACACGAGCCAATTAAACCTCTTTTCTTTATAAATTACCCGGTATCTGGTATGTCTTTATAGCAATGCAAGAACAGCCTGACACCCATACATACCTATCATAAAGCTTAATTTTAAAATAATGCACAGGAAGAGATTAACAATAACTAATATAACAATTCTAACAGTATATTGTAGCAAAAGTTATGGGTATGTAGTTTCTGTCTCTCAAAACACAAATATTTTTGGACCATGGTTGACTGTGGATAACTGAAACCATGGCAAGCCAAATGGAATAAGGGGGAACTACCGTGCTGCAGTCTTGGAAATATGGCTTACTGAGAGTGTCGGGGGTCAGAAGCTGATGTTCCCATAATGGCACCTTGACCTACTTAAGAAACCTCAACTTCTAACCCTCCATCTCCGAAGCTTAATTTGTACTGTCTGCCACAACTCCTGACCCACCGAGAAGAACAATCGTTTTTTCTTCCCCTCCCGCAACACCAAGAGCGTAACCACACATGAACAGACATATTCACAAGATAATGCTCAAGTTAATCTCTGTTCGCTGATCCATTCATTCTCCCTAGTAAACCCTTCAGCAGAGTTCCTCTTCTCCCCTTGCCTCCCATAACCTATGTTGCCAGGGTGGCATATAACCTTCAGAACCTCCTTGCAGGGTAGCTAACCACTCTGTGATTCTCCCCAGATATGAGTTAATACAATCTGTATGCCCCAATTAACCTGCCTTTTGCGAGTTGTGACTTGATTGTTCAGTGAACCTTCAAGGGATATGGAAGCTTTCCCCTGGCCTTCACAGTAGCTGCTGGAAATAATATACAGAAGCTCCCTAAAGTAAACTACATACAAAAATTTAATGCCACAGAGCTGAAGCTAATAGAAACCCAAGTAACATTTTTAAAGGGATTAATCTTGTTAAGGAAATACTCTGTTTGACATGGGATTTGGAGGCATGCTAATAATGAGATTAAGACGCCGCTGGGCGCGGTGGCACGTGCCTGTAGTCCCAGCTACTCGGGAGGCCGAGGCTGGAGGACTGTTTGAGTCCAGGAGTCCCGGGCTGTAGTGTGCTCTGCCGATCAGGTGTCCACACTAAGTTTGGCATCAATATGGTGACCTCCTGGGAGCGGGGACCACCAGGTTGCCTAAGGAGGGGTGAACTGGCCCAGGTCAGAAACTGAGGAGGTCAAAACTCCCATGGTGATCAGTAGTGGGGTCACACCTGTGAATAGCCACTGCACTCCAGCCTGGGCAACATATCAAGACCTCGTCTCTAAAAAAGAAAAAGAACAGATTAAGATGCCTCATAATGACTGAGTGTGGTGGCTCCCACCTATAATCCCAGCACTTTGGTAGGCTGAGGTGGAAGAGCTGCTTGAGACCAGAAGTTTGAGACCAGCCTGGGCAACATAGCAAGACCCCAATCTTTTAAAATAAAACAATTTTTTTTTAGAAGATGCCTCCTATTCTGTCATTAGGAATCAACTTCTAAATGGAACCAATAATAAATGGTAAGATGGGGCCATGTTTTATTAATTCATTAATTCCATTTAACAACTGTTTATTAGCCGGGCGCAGTAGCTCCTATTGTAATCCCAGCACTTTGGGAGGCTAAGGCTGCTGGATCACCTAAGATCAGGAGTTGGAGACCTGCCTGGCCAACATGGTGAAACCCCATCTCTACTAAAAATATAAAAATTAGCTGGGCATGGTAACAGACGCTTGTAGTCCCAGCTACTCAGGAGGCTGAGGCAGGACAATCGCTTGAACCTGGGAGGGAGAGGTTGCCATGAGTGGAGACTGCACCACTGCACTCTAGCCTGTGTGACAGAGTGACATTCCATCGCAAAAAGAAAACCCAAAAGAAACCACATAATTGTTTACCGAGGAAACAACTAAATTTTAAGTACTAGAGATACAGAGTTAATAAAGCCAGTTCCTTTCTTACCTTAAATTACTCCTTTATTACTCGAGGAGTAAAAAACAAAACTAAACAAAAAAACAGTCCTTTATGTCTCACAAGAGTGATGTTTTCTTCAGCAACAGTTTGGGAAGTCGCAAGTCTTGCAACCTCTGGTTATATGACTCCGGGACACAAGGCAGCTATAGAAAAGCAAGCTAAGCAAGCAATGAATGGGTATTATTTAACCATTCCTATTTTTTAGCAAAGTTCCATCCCTACCATCGTCAGAGGCATGTGAACCAGAGCAACTCCATCTTGAATAGGAGCTGGGTAAAATGAGGCTGATACCTACTGGGCTGCATTCCCAGATGGTTAAGGCATTCTAAGTCACAGGAAGAGACAGGAGGTCAGCACAAGATACAGGTCATAAAGACCTCACTGATAAAACAGGTTGCAGTAAAGAAGCCATAGAAAACCCACCAAAACCAAAATGGCAATGAGAATGACCTCTGGTCGTCCTCACTGCTACACTCCCACCAGTGCCATGACAGTTTACAAATGCCATGGCAACATCAGGAAGTTACCTTACATGGACTAAAAAGGGGAGGCATGAATAATCCAGCCTTTGTTTAGCATATCATCATAAAATGACCATTAAAATGGGTAACCACCAGCCCTCAGGGTTGCTCTATGAACTGGGCATTCTTTTATTCCTTTACCTTCTGAATAAATTTGCTTTTGCTCTGCTCTGTGGACTCATCCTAAATTCTTTCTTCCATGAGATCCAAGAACCCTCTTAGGGTCTGGATTTAGGACCCCCTTTCCTGTAACACTGTAATTCTAATCTTGTGCCCTTGTATTAGTCTTTACAAAGCTGGTTTCAATCTTTCAACCAAGAGGGGATCAGTGTAAGGAAAGGACTATTATGGCCTCCACACAAAAATGAGCAAGAGCAATTTCGCCTGGTAGAAGCAAGATGGAATCAATTATGTTAGATTTCCCTTACTACTATAATTTTTGCAAAGGTGATTTCACTACAACTATCTTTTCTTATTTAAGAATACATTTCAGGAAAAAGTACAGAAAGTAATGAGTCAAAACATTAATCAGTGGATTCTGGATTCTGTGATTACTGCCTATTTGTTTCATCAGTTTTGCAATTTACCTAGAATGCATCTGCTTTTTATTCTCTAGCCCTATATCATAATTTACCATTATGTTTAAGTTATTTTAAAATCATTTTAGAAAATACAAAACAGTACTCTCTTTGATCACAGGAGTCAACCTTTGTTTTACCTCTTCACAGGCCTATGCAAACACACCTAGTCTTTATTTTATGAAGGAAAGAAGAATTGTGTGTGAGTGAATGTGTGTGTGTGCTGAGGCTCCGAAACAAATACCCCCAAAGTATTTTTGAAACCACCTTTGCAAAAATTGTAACAATGAGAAAATGATGATATCAAAACAGCTCTGATCTAACCAACTCCCATCTTACCTTTATCCTCCAAACCGCCCTTGGTTATTCCTGGGCTTGGGCCACGTGAACTTTGAGAGAAATTTAGTTATAGTTTAAATTCTAATAGCCCTTCCCCAACACTAAACTATCTTTGTAAAACTAACGAAAGACACCAGGTTAGGAGGATGAGAGGAGTCTGAATTCTGCTAAGATGTAGGCATAAATGATTACCAGCCATTATTCAAGAGGTCACAAGATTTACAACTTCCCCAATTATACCTGCAGATAACATCGCTGTTATAAAAACCGAAGATTGGCTTTTGGTTTTACAAAAGCCAGTGAGATGGCTTTTGTAAGATGATGTCCTTTGAGGGTTTTGCATTTCTGAAGACCCAAGACCTAAGATCCCAAAATCTTGGTTTAACCACTCCTCTGGCCCATACCCAGCAGTGGACTCAGTCACAAGGGCTATTTTCCACACCCCTTTGATTGCATCCTCAATCAATCAGCAGCACCCACTCCCCTAACCCCCCTGCTCTGCAAATGATCCTTGAAAAACCCCAGTCTCTGAATTTCGAGGGAGGATGATTTGAGTAATAAAACTCCAGTCTCCTATTTAGCTGGCTCTATGTGCATTACACTTCTTCTCTATTGCAATTCCCGTGTCTTGATAAATTGGCTGTATCTGGGCAGCAGGCAAAATAGACCCATTAGATAACTCAACTAGAATGTGCATGCTTTTTTCCTCTAGCCCTACATCACAATTTAGCATTATTTTAAAGTTATTTTTAATATCGTTTTAGAAAACACAAGAAAAAGTGTTCTCTTTGATTACAGGAATCACATCATGATATGTTAAACTGAAGAAGCCTCAAGGTCTCTTTGACCTCCCTGATCCTCTATTATTTCTCCCAAAGCTGAATTTCCTTCATCTGCCTAAGATCCAGACCCACCAAGGAAAACCACTGATTTTTCTTCCCCTCCCTGTTATCTCATTACCTACTGTAAAAAATACCAACATGTGACCACACATGAGCATACCACTTAACAAGTATAATGACTGTATCCAAAGATTATTTAAATTCCAAGGAAAACTTTTTTTTTGAGACAGAGTTTTGCTCTCACTGCCCAGGCTGGAGTGCAATGGTGTGATCTCGGCTCACTCAACCTTTGTCTCCCAGGTTCAAGAAATTCTCCTGCCTCACCCTCCGGGGTAGCTGGGATTACAGGTGCCTGTCAACACGCCAGGCTAATTTATTGTATTTTTAGTAGAGACAGGGTTTCACCATGTTGGCCAGGCTGGTCTCAAACTCCTGATCTCAGGTGATCCACCTGCCTAGGCCTCCCGAAGTTTGGGATTAAAATTGTAAGTCACCACACCCAGCCTCCCAAGAAAACTGTTTACAAGTTAATCTCTGTTCCAGATCCATTCATTCTTCCTAAGAACCATTTGTTGACCCTCCCTAGAATTCCTTTTCTCCCCATCCCATAATCTTTTTTACCAAGATTCAAGCCCCCGTTCCTTCTGTAACCTCAAGATGGTATATAAGCTCCTGTGGTTTATTAAAATATTGGCTCTTCATTCTGAAGGCTCCCATGTATACATGTTAACATGGTAAGTAAATTTTTAAGCCTTTTTCTCCTAATCTATCTGCCTCATCAGTAATTTTTTTCAGTGAACCTTTAGGGAACCAAGAGCCTATAGCACCCACAGTGTGTATGAGTGTATTTATGTACAACTGGATACTAGTGAAACCACTGTTATAAAACTGTAACTCAGAAAACTGTTACAATTAAAGAGAGCTGACCTAACTAATTCCATCTTGCTTTTAACCTTCAAGCTGTCCTTGTTCATTCCTGGGGGCAGGCAAAACTAACTTTGGGAGGAACTTAATTTATAGCTTAACTTTGAAACGAGGATAATAACAGCCCTTTCCCAAAACAAACCCCCTTCATGCCTGAGGACTAGATTGCCTTTGTACAACTACCAAATTAGCCACAAGATTAGAAATTATAGTTTAGGAGTCATGCAGCTGGAGGCTACATGGTTCTGACTCTCCTCAAATTGCTCATGGGGATAATGTCACTATTGGTGAAGAGGGAGACCCAGGCATTTCAGATCAACTTCCCCTTTTCATAGGTAATTCCTGAGACTGTAAACTGAAACCTTTTCATATGTGATTCCTGAGATGGTAAACCGAGACCCTTTTCATATGTAAAGCTATAAACCTAAGATTCTTCCACGTGTAACATCTAAAGTATAAGCCTATATAAAGACAGAACCTTCTTTTGTTAGGGGAGCTTGGCTGTTAAGCAACTATGCCTCCTTGCTCCCGGCCAAATAAACCCTCCTTCCTCCTGTATGCGGTGTCCGAGAGATCTGCTTCCTGTGGCCGCTCCTGCTACATTGTAAAACCTAAGATAATTACTTGAGATATTTTGCAGACCCTGCACTTGATGGATCAGCTGGCACCACCCAGATTGATAAACTGGCTCATATGGGCTCCTCGCCCCCACCCAGAAACTGACTCAGTGCAAGAGGACTGCTTCAACTTCCTATGATTTCATCTCCAACCCAACCAATCAGCACTCCTGACTCACTGGACCCTACCCACCAAATTCTCCTTAAAAACCCGTATCCCCATATTTTCAGGGAGACTGATTTAATAATAAAATAATAATTGAGTAATAATAAACTCAAGTCTCCTCTACAGCCAGCTCCACATGAATTATCATTCTCTCTTGCAATTTCCCTGTCTTGGTAAATTAGCTCTTTCTAGGCAAGGAGAACCATTGGGCAGTTACTCTAGTACTTGCAAAGATGATTTTTATGAATGTGAAAATCAACTGTTTTTATAATGATAGCAACTTAAATAACATAATTCAATTATTTCTATCACCTAGCACCCATAAATTCCCACTTCATTCTCTCATCTTATAAAAAGGATATCGGGCTGGTTGCTGTGGCTCACTCCTGTAATCTCAGCACTTTGGGAGGCCAAGGTGGGTGGATAACTTGAAATCAGGAGTTCTAGACCAGCCTGGCCAACATGGCAAAACCCTGTCTCTACTAAAAAATACAAAAATTAGCTGGGTATGGCGGTGCACACCGGTAAGTCCAGCTACTCTGGAGCCTGAGACAGGAGAATCACTTGAACCCGGGAGGCAGAGGTTGCCATGAGCCAACACTGTGCCACTGCACTGCAGCTTGGGTAACAGGGTGAGACTCCATCTGAAAATAAAAAAAAAGAAAAAAAAGGATATTGTCATTTTTAAGGGAAAATGATCACCAAGCCAACTACTATATTAAAAAATTTATTTTAAAATGCTAAAATTAAATAACGTGATACATTTTAGTTTTATTTTATTGATATTAAGCAAAAAAAAAAAACCAAAATAACGAAAAACAATAACAAATACTGACTCTTCATGCCATCCTTTCTGGTAGTGTTGGGGCACAAATAATGATTCCCCAACCTATTGCCCTTTGACATGCTAAGTGCTTTGAAAACTGATGTAAGTCTCAGACCAAAGGTCTCTCTCAGACTTCCTGCCTCCTTATCTTTCTGATTCTCTTTCCTGAAGCATTGAGAGGGACTCTATCTCTCTCTGCAGTTTCCTTATTTAAACACATCTTTCCAGGCTGGCTGTGGTGGCTCCCACCTATAACCCCAGTACTTTGAGAGATTTAGGCAGAAGAATCACTTGAAGCCAGGAGTTCAAGACCAGCCTGAGCAACAAAGGGAGATCTTATCTCTTTTTTTCTTTAGTTTTAAAACTAAAATTGTTCCTCCTCCTCCTGGGAGACCTTAACTAAAAATTAAAAAAATTAGCTGAGCACTCAGTGGTGCACACCCATCATCCCAGCTACTTGAGAGGCTGAGGAGGGAGGATCTCTTGAGAGCTCAGGAACTGAAAGCTGCAGTGAGCTATGATCATGCCACTATACTCCAGCCTGGTGATAGATGGAGATCCTATCTTAAAAAAAACAAAAGAAAAATGTTCTGCCCAAAAGAAATGCAGTTGCTTTAAGATCCCCACCCCAGAAATCTCCTCAAATAAACAGAAAAAAAAATCAACCAGAGGAGAAGAGACTGGGAGTTTTTGCCACACCCACATAGACTTTTCATCTAATTAAACAAAAAAAGCTTCTGCACAGCAAAATAAATATTCAGCAGAGTTAACAGACAACTCATAGAGTGGGAGAAGATCTTTGCAATCTATACATCCAACAAAGGACTAATATCCAAAATATATGAGAAACACTAACAAATCTGCAAAAAAAAAAAAACAAAAACCCATCAGAAAGTGAGCTAAGGATATGAAATGAATACACAATTCCAAAACAAAATATACAAATGGCCAGAAAACATATGAAATAAGTGTTCAATGTCACTAATTATCAGGGAAATACAAATCAAAACCACAATGCAATACCACCTTACTCTTAAAAGAATGGCAATAAAAAATAATCAAAAAATAGATGTTGGCTCAGATGTGGTAACAAGGCCAACACATTTACCCTGTTGGTGGGAATGTAAAATAGTACAACCACTAAGGAAAACAGTGTAGAGATTCCTTAAAGAACTGAAAGTAGTTGGTCCGATGGTAGTGGGTTATCAGAATTTATTAACATGAGTGTCACTAAAGTTGGTATACAACTCTCCACTGCTAAATTTGACTGGCTTAAAAAAAATTTTTTTTTAATTAAAAAAAAAAAAAAAACTGAAAGTATATCTACCATTTGATCTAGCAATCCCACTCCTGGGTATTTACCCAGAGGAAAAGAAGTCATTATACGAAAAAGATACTTGTACATGCATGTTTATAGCAGCACAGTTCACAACTGCAAAAAATATGGAACCACTCCAAATGCCCATTAATCAATAAGTAAAGAAAATGTCGTACATATATACTAAGAAATACTACTCAGCCGGCCAGGCGCAGTGGCCCACGCCTGTAATCCTAGCACTTTGGGAGGCCGAGGTGTGACGATCACCTGAGGTCAGGAGTTCAAGACCAGCCTGGCCATCAGGGTGAAACCCCATCTCAAAAAAAAAAAAAAAAAAAAAAAGAAATACTACTCAGCCATAAAAAGGAATGAAATGGGCTGGGCACAGTGGCTCATGCTTGTAATCCCAGCACTTTGGGAGGCCAATGTAAGCGGATTACCTGAGGTCAGGAGTTTGAGACCAGCCTGACCAGTATGATGAAACCCTGTCTCTGCTAAAAATACAAAAATTAGCTGGGTGTGGTGGCAGGTATCTGTAATCCCAGCTTCTCAGGAGGCTGAGTCAGGAGAATTGCTTGAACCCAGGAGGCAGAGGTTGCAGTGAGCTGAGATTGTGCCACTGCATTCTAGCCTAGGTGACAGAGCAGGACTCTGTCTCAAAAAAAAAAAAAGAATGAAATAATAGCATTTGCAGCAACCTGCATGGAACTGGAGACCATTATTCCAAGTGAAGTAACTCAGGAATGGAAAGCCAAATATTGTATGTTCTCACTCGTAAGCAGGAGCTAAGGTATGAGGACACAAAGGCAGAACAATGATACAATGAACTTTGGGTACTGAGAGGAAAGGGCAGAAGGGGGTGAGAAAGAAAAGACAACACACTGGGCACAGTGTACGCTGCTCAGGTGAAGGATGCACCGACATCTCAGAAATTACCACCAAAGAACTTATTCATGTAACCAAACACCACCTCTTTTGTGTTTGAAATTTAAAAAAAAAAAAAAAAAAAAGAGAGAGAGCGATTAACTGGGGGACTTCATCAAATAATAAGACGATCTTTGTTCCTGTGTAGTTCCACTCTTCATGTTCCCCTAACTTTTCTCATCCAGCTCCCAAAGACAGTCATTCATAAAATCTTCCTCCCGGGTCCATACGTCTCTCCCCTACGAAGACACTATTTAAGGCTCAAACCATGTGGCCCCTTTTTGAGTCTCCTACACTGTGTATGGCTTCTATGTCCATATACACATTAAATATGTTTGCTGTGCCTTTTTCTCCTATTAATATACCTTCTGTCAACTTATTTTCTGCAAACCTCTAGTGGGTGGAAGGAAACCTTTCCCAAGGCCCCTGCAACATCAAACAAGAAAAGTATTTCGGCTGGGCCTGGTGGCTCATGCCTGTAATCCAAGCACTTTGGAGGCCAAGGCGGGCGGATCACCTGAGGTCAGGAGTTCAAGAGCAGCCTGACCAACATGGTGAAACCCCGTCTTTAAAAATAATAAATAAAAAATAAAACTAAAAAAAAGAAAAGTATTTCTGTGCTGCCCAGCTTGTAATGTCCTATCAACTGCACACTCTGGAACCCTGGAAAGGTTCATGTGTGTAGTTGTGGTCATTGCTATCCTTCAGGAATGGATCACCAAGACTTTCTGCTGGGCCTGGGCAGACAGTCTACCTGTTTCTAGGTGGGGAGCAGTGGCGAAAGTGAGGAGGAGAAGGGCAGACCTATAGGAGCCAGTGGTTGGTTGCTTCTCTTCTCCACCTGCCAGGGAGGCACAGGGTAAGACTGCACAGGTGGGAGGTCAAACAGGCTGGTTTGGTTCTCAGTACCTTCCAGCTGTCAAGTAATATAGTTCCAGCTCATGAGAGACGAGCCTGTCTTTGAGCAGTGTTTCCTGCCATGGCCCTGTCCAGGGGGCTCTGGAACAGCGGCTGGAATCTGACCTGGTTGTGGACTAGAGCCTATATTAGAATAATTATGGAAAATCCTGTCCCTGGGAAACTCCTGGATTCTCCCTCTGCCTCTGTTACCTCACTTATGACTTGAGCATACAATGGGTATGTGTTAATAAGTAAGTACTATGAAATATACCCCTGAGGCATTCATAGAGAGCAGGAGCAACAATCACGCAAGCAAGCACTAAAAGTACCAACGGGTCCTGCAACAAGAAGACATAAAGCCCCGTGGGAAGGTCAGATTCCTGGAAGACACCCTGGAGGAAGCGGCATTTAGGCTAATACCTGATGGGTGAGCAGTGATCAGCCAGACAAATGGTAGGAGAAGCGGGAACTGCTGAGCTGAAGGTCCGACACACTGGCCTCAGCCTCGAGTCACAATACCTGGCCTTGCCTCAGTGTGTGCTCAGGTATCTCTCTTGCCTATCTTTCAGTTTCTGAAAATCACCAGGCTCTTTCTCATCTCTGGACTTTGATTCATGCTGTTCCCTATGACCCCTCAGCTTGCCTGTGCCTTCCTCTGGGCAGCCTTCCATGGCCTTCCCCTGGGTTGGAAGCACCTCTTCCTGGCTCTCATTTTTTATTTGTTTTTTTGAGACAGAGTCTTATTCCGTCACCAGGCTGGAGTGCAGTGGCGCCATCTCAGCTCACTGCAGCTCCGCCTACTGGGTTCAAGCAATTCTCCTGCGTCAGCCTCCTGAGTAGCTGAGACTACAGGTGCTCAGCTAATTTTTTTGTATTTTTAACAGAGACGGGGTTTCACTGTGTTGCCCAGGCTGGTTTCAAACTCCTGAACTCAAACGATCCACCCACCTCAGACTCCCAAATTGCTAGGATTACAGGCCTAAGCCACCGCGCCCGGCCCTTCTTCCTAGCTCTCATAACATCCTGAAATGCTACCTCATCATAGTATTTCCCACACTGTAGTCTCTGCTATGCTGTCAGTTCTGCAGTAAAAGGATTATGCTTCCTTGTCCGCTTTTTAATCCCTAGAATCTTATAAAAAACAACTAAGATATACTGAGGCTCAGTCCGGGCCAAATGCTGTTCCAAGCACCTTACATTTAATTCTCACAACAAATCCCATAAGGCAGAGACACTGAGTAACTTATTCAAGGTTATAACAACTGGTATGCAGCAGGGCCGGAATTTATACCCTGGCAGAGTAGCGCAAGGCCTACCTGCTTCTACACTTCACTCCAGCTGCCCACACTACAAGTAGCATAATTCCTTGTCAGGTTGGCCAACTCCTAGCACAATTCTACATCAGACTCCGCTACTCTCTGGCTGGGGATCTGCACTGGAATAACCTTTCTCTTCCCTGGACGTGGTTCTCCGCCCATAAAGATAGATAAAGTGGATCACGTGTAAGGGAAGAAAGAAATCTGCCTGAGATAACCCAGCTCCATGCGATGACTTTAAGCTCAGGAAATCTAGCTTCAAGTTCAGGTTGCTTAGCTTCACACTTACTGCCTGGGGAACACATAAGTGTATGCGGAATGTGTGAGGAAGCGGTTGGATGACTGAGCCTGCCCAGCCTCTGAAGGAGGATCATTGAATTCTAAGACACATTTCCAAAAAGAAGAGAAAACAAACAAACCCAAAAAACGAACAAAAACGGAAAGACACATTTCCTCCACTGCCCTAGTGACTGACCCATGCTCCCGCTATGAAGAAACTTATGGAAGAAAGTATGTCAACAGCAGTCAACATATTATTTTATAAAAAGTAAATATTTTACCTGCTTTTTTCAAACTTTTTCTCTTTACAATATACTGAAAGTCATTCCATGGTAGTGCACTGAAAGCTCCATTTTTCTTTTTTCATTTTTTCTTTTTTTTTTTTTAAAGACAGGGTTTCACCATGTTGGTCAGGCTGGTCTTGAACTCCCGACCTCAGGTGATTCGCCTGCCTTGGCCTCCAAAGTGCTTGGATTACAGGCGTGAACCACCATGCCCAGCCCTTTTTTCATTTTTTCAAGACTCTGGACAACACACTAAAACTACCTTGTGTTTAAAGGCCACAGATTATCCCCTTGGTTATTCATGAGTTACAGTACAATTATTTAAATAATCTTGTTTTTAATAAAATAGTTATTTACAATGCATTTCTAAATAGCTGTATTTCAAAAATAGCTGTATTAAAATATATACGAATAGGCTGGGCACAGTGGCTCGCCTACAATCCCAGCACTTTGGGAGGCTGAGGTGGACAGATCACCTGCGGTTGGGAGTTTGAGACCAGCCTGACAAACGTGGAGAAACCTAATCTCTACTAAAAATACAAAATCTACAAATACAAAATCAGCCAGGTGTCGTGGAGCATGCCCGCAATCCTAGCTACTCCGGAGGCTGAGGCAGGAGAACTGCTTGAACCTGGGAGGTGGAGGTTATGGTGAGCCAAGATCATGCCATTGCACTCCAACCTGGGTAACAAGAGCAAGACTCCATCTCAAAAAAAAAAAAAAATTATACATGTATATATTGAAAGCTGTGTCAACATTTAAATTTTACAAAATACATATGTATATATTTGTGCAGCTATGTTTATAGAATTATTAGGAGTACAATTTCTGTGTAACAGCTTTAAAAATTTTTAATTGATGCCTCTCAAAAGGCTTTATCCATTTAATACGAAGGTACCTGTTGGTCAGGCATGGTGGCTCACACCTGTAATCCTAGCACTTTGGGAGGCAAAGGTGGGCGTGGTGGTAAGCAACTATAATCCCAGCTACTTGGGGGACTGAGGCAGGAGGATCACTTGAGCCCAGGAGGTCAAGGCTCCAGTGAGCTGAGATTGTACCACTGCACTCCAGCCCGAGTGACAGAATGAGACCTTGTCAAAAAATGTTTTTTTAATAAAAATAATGTTTAAGAAATAAAATAATAAAGTACCTGTTTACCCCTTATCGTCTGGCATCATCTTTTACTTTTGTCTTTCCACAATCCATAAATAAAAAATGGTATCTCACTATAGTTTGAATCTATGTTTCTTTGATTAGTAGTAAGCTTGAGCTTCTTTTCATAATTTGGAGGACCATTTGCATGTCTTCTTAAATTATCTTTTTCTTTTTAGAGAGAAGGTCTCGCTCTGTCCCCCAGGATGGAGTGCATGGCAAGATCACAGCTCACTGCAGCCTCGAGCTCTTGGGCACAAGCCATCCTTCCACCGCAGTCTCCTGAGTACCTAGGACTACAGGTGCATGACACCACACCCCAGCTAATTGGGGAAAAAAAAAGTGTAAAGGTGAAGACGGGATCTTGCTATATTACCGAGGATGGTCTAGAACTCTTGGCTTCAAGCAATTCTCCCGTTTTGGCCTCTTAAATTTCTTTACTGTTCTTTTTTTTCTTTTCTTCCTTTTTTTTTCAGAGACTGAGTTTCGATTGTTGCCCAGGCTGGAGTGCAATGGTGCAATCTCGGCTCACCGTAACCTCCGTCTCCTGGGTTCAAACTATTCTCCTGCCTCAGCCTCCCGAGGAGCTGCGATTACAGGCATGTACCGCCACACCTGGATAATTTTTTATTTTTAGTAGAAATAGGGTTTCTCCATGTTGATCAGGCTGATTTCCAACTCCCAACCTTAGGTGATCCGCTGGCCTTGGCCACCCAAAGTGCTGGAATTACAGGAGTGAGCCACCACCCGGCCTTAGTGTTGACGTTTTTCTACGTATTTTTCTATTGGATTGTTAGCTGTTTTTTCATTAATTTGTGAGAGTTCTTTCAGTTTAATCCCTCTTTGTTCTAGTTTTGTAGATATCGCATCCCAGTGTACCGTTCAACTTTGACTATGTTTTATGAGGTTCTTTCCTAGGGGCAACACTTAATACACAGAAGACTGCACGGACTTTACGTAGTCAAATTTACCCATACTTTCCTTTTGGCTTCTGAGCTTCAATATAATGGTTAGAAAACACATTTCCATTTCAGGGTCATACACATATTCACTCACAGTTTAACAATTTTTATGATTTTTTAATAAATTTTGGATCCACCCAGAATATATTTTGATGTATGAAAGGAAGCAGGAAAGGCAACGATCATGCTAGGACAAAATAGCTATTCTTTGAAATAAAGCTTTAGGGCTGGGCGCAGTGGCTCATGCTAGTAATCTCACCATTTTGGGAGGCTGAGATGGGTGGATCCTTTGAGGCCAGGAGTTCAAGATCAGCCTGGCCAACAAGGTGAAACCGTGTCTCTATGAAAAAAAAAAAAAAAAAAAAACAAAAAAATTAGCCAGGTGGGGTGGCACATGCCTACAGTCCTGACTATCTGGGAGGCTGAGGCAGGAGGACTGCTTGAGCCTGAGAGGTCAAGGCTGCAGTGAGCTGTGATTACACCACTGCACTCCAGTCTGTGCAATTGAGTCAGACCTTGTCTCAAAGAAAGAAAAAAAAAAAAAGAAAGAGAAAGAAAGAGGAAAATAAAGCTTCTGACCTTTAGCTTGGCACTTCCAGAAAATGCCAAATACCAATAGCAGAGACAGCAACACAAACCTAAAGAAATAGAGGTGCTTGAACTTGACATGTCACTAAGTTCCAAAAATACATTTGTTTTTGGATAATGTAAAACACCAGTCATTGATTTTGAACAACCACACACTGCCAGTTATTTGGTAGGGGAAAATAATAATCTAATTCCTTTTAAAAAGAAAGCAAACAAGCCAATCTTAATTGATATATACATAGAATTGTATTACCTCTAATGGGAAACAGAAAATCTTGGCCACATTCTGAGTGACAGACTCCACATACCTTGGGTGCTATTTACCTAAGATACTCTTGTAGGCTCTAGTCAGCTTCCTGTTCCCCAACAATCCAATGGAATACTTACTGCAGCCTGTGCAACTGTGCAAAAACAAAGGGCATCTAACACCAAGCTGATTTAATGATATATGTGGATAAAAAATGCCTATTATGGGACTTAACACACTTGTTAGTTCTTTGTGGGAAAACCCAAAAAAGCAGAAAATCAAAGATGTTGTTAGTACAGAAAGAAGGAAGTACACTGCGAGGCCAAAGAGCTGGAAGAAACCAGGAACACACAACGAAAAGCAAACAGAATTAATTATGGGAGTATCAGGAAAAACCAACCGCACAATCAAAGAGTGGCAGATAAGGAACCCAGGGCTTGCTGAGGCTAAAGCAGGCAGGATCCTAACGCCAAAGGAAAAGATTAAGCATTGTGTGGTTTTTCATAATCAAAGACTTATCCAGAAGGTACTGATTGAACCCAGAAAAGCCTGCATTAGTTGGCACCCCATTCTCCACACCCGTTTAGCGGTAACGTTTTCTGCCTTGTACTCTCCATCTGAAATGAATGGAGAGAAGAATAATATCTGGGATTTATGCAGAATGTCAATTTCTAGAAACTGTCTAGGACACATTCAACCTGACTACCAACCTCTTTAAAAATATTCTCCTCCCTGTGTGACTTTAATCAGCTACTTGTCTTCTCTGGGTCTCAGTTTCCTCAGAGTGTACAAATTGGAACCTCTAATCCTAAATATAAAAAGTAGCTCTTTCAGATCAGAAATTCTGTGATCCTACTGCCTGGCTTCTTTGTCCTAGAAGCAACATGGTTTGAGAACCCTTACTTGGTAGCAGAGTTCAGCAGGGTTGAAAGAATGGCAGGAAAGGCAAGAAGTGGCTGGGTGCAGTGGCTCATACCTATAATCCCAGTGCTTTGGGAGGTTGAGGTGGGTGGATTACCTCAGGTCAAGAGTTCAAGACCAACCTAACCAATATAGTGAAATGCCCTCTCTACTAAAAATAAAAATAAAAAAATTAGCCAAGCATGGTGGCATGTGCCTGTAGTCTCAGCTACTCGGGAGGCTGAGACAGGAGAATTTCTTGAACCCAGAAGGCAGAGGTTGCAGTAAGCCAAGACCTCGCCACTACTCCAGCCTGGGTGGCAGAGCAAGACTCCATCTCAAAAAAAAAAAAAAAAAAAAAGGCAAAAAGTGAGGAGGCCAGCTGGGGAGATACTGCAATAGTCCTGTAGAAACGGCGAGGATGCAACCAGATCAGTGATGCTGGGGATAAGCTGAGAGGGCTGTGAGAGACAAGAAGAATCTAAAAGTACCACAGAGATTTGAGAGCAACCGAAAGCCAAATCTGAAAGGTAGGAGCCTTGTGACCCAAGGTTCACAATGACTTTTTTTTTTTCATTTTTTGAGACGCAGTCTTGCTTTGTCACCCAGGTTGGAGTGCAATGGCACAAACTCGGCTCACTGCAACCTCTACCTCCCAGGTTCAAGCAGTTCTCCCACTTCAGCCTCCCAAATAGCTGGGATTACAGGCGCATGCCACCATGCCCAGCTAATTTTTATGTTTTTCTTAGTAGACATGGAATTTCGCCAGGTTGGCCAGGCTGGTCTTGAACTCCCGACCTCAAGTGATTTGCCTACCTTGGCCTCCCCAAGTTCTTGGATTACAGGCGTGGGCCATCTTGCTTGGCCAACAATCACATTTCGAGCTAGACAATTCTTTGTTGTGAAGAGCTATCTTGTTCATTATAAGATGTTCAGTATCATCTGTGGCCTACACCCACAAGATGCCAGCAGATACCTACCCCAGGCAGTAACCAAAAATGTCTCCAGACAATGTCCAATGTACCCTAGGGAGGCAAAAGCACCCCTGGTTGAGAACCATTAATTAGGGAGAATGTACCTTTGACTTTGCTGTTTGCTATTAATACACACATGAAATGGCTAGAAAGCACTGTGACCAGCTTTAGATAGCTTAAACTTAGTAAAATTACATGTGACCTTGCAGATTTTGTTTGGTAGAGATAGAAATTAATTTATGCCCAGTAGAAGAGAAATGTCCACAGATTATGACTGGCAACCCCAGCTCATGTCAGCCGAGAGAGAAAAAGTCAATCATGGTATAGTATAATTTTCACAAAAGTTTAAAACTGGACTCTACAAATAAACATTCAAGACGTCAAAAGCTTACTCAACTCACTAAAGAGAGAAGCAGTAAGATGGCAAAGCTGATTCAAAGGGCACCTTAAGAAACTAAATATTTACAGACATTTATAAAAGAATGTTGGAATAAAGTTTCTAGCTGATGCAGAACTGGATATTGCCTTATGGCGATACAAAATCATAACATTTGGGCACTTCCCTTCTACTGGTTATAAATTATCTGTATCTCTACCCAACAAGATCTGCAAGTTAACATACACTTTTACTGAGTTTGAGCTAGCTAAATCTAGATACAGTACTTTCTGGCCATTTAACATGTTTTTCTTGTTTTTTGTTTTTTGCTTTTTTTTTCAGACAGAGTCTCACTCTGTCACCCAGGCTGGAGCACAGTGGCGCGATCTCACTTCACTGTAACCTCCACCTCCAGGGGTCAAGCAATTCTCCTGCCTCAGCCTCCCAAGTATCTGGGACTACAGGTGCCTGCCACCATGCCCGACTCATTTTTGTATTTTTAGTAGAGACGGGATTTCACCATGCTGGCCAGGCTGGTCTCGAACTTTTGACCTTATGAGTTGCCTGCCTCAGCCTCCCAAAGTTCGGGAATTACAGGCACCTGGTCTTAACATGTTTATTATTAGCAAATAACAAAGTCAAAAGTGCATTTTCCCTAATCAGTGGTTCTCAACCAGGGGTGATTTTGCCTCCCTAGGGTACATTTAACATTGTCTGGAGATATTTTTGGTCACAGAGATGGTGTCTCCTGGCATCTTGTGAGTGCAGGCCGTAAATGATGCAGAACATTGTACAATGAACAGGATAGCTCTTTACAACTAAAAATTATCCAGCTCAAAATGTCACTGCTGTGAAGACTGAAAAGCTTTGCCCTAGATAATTAAAACACCCTTAGGTGGATTCGTTAAAGAATGCCCTTATATTGGCCAGGCGTGGTGGCTCACACCTGTAATCCCAATACTTTGGGAGGCTGAGACGGGCAGATCATGAGGTCAGGAGTTCAAGATCAGACTGACCAACATGGTGAAACCTTGTCTGTACTAAAAACACAAAACTTAGCCAAGAGTAGTGGCGGCCCGTGCCTGTAATCCCAGCTACTCAGGAGGGTGAGGCAGGAGAATCGCTTGAACCCGGGAGGTAGAGGTTGCAGTGAGCCATGATCATGCCACTGCACTCCAGCATGGGCAACAGAGTAAGACTCTGTCTAAAAAAAAAACAAACAAAAGAAAGAAAGAATGCCCTTACATAATACTACAAGGATATGCTGCCCAACATTTTTTTTTTTTTTTGAAACAGAGTCTCACTCTGTCACCAGGCACCAGGCTGGAGTGCAGTGGCGTGACCTCGGCTCACTGCAAACTCCACCTCCCGAGTTCAAGCAATTCTCCTGCCTCAGCCTCCCGAGTAGCTGAGACTACAGGCGAGCGCCACCACGCCCAGCTAATTTTTTTGTGCTTTTAGAGAGACGTGGTTTCACCATGTTGGCCAGGATGGTCTCGATCTCTTGACCTTGTGATCCGCCCGCCTAGGCCTCCCAAAGTGCTGGGATTATAGGCGTGAGCCACCGCGCCCGGCCCCAACTTTTTTCTTATTTCCAGCTTTTAAACATTTTTTCTTAATGGTTGTTTTTAACAAACTGTTTTCAAAGGATAGTACACTTCTTTCGCAAATATTTCATGAGGTTTTTTTTTTTTTTTTAAAGACAGGGTTTCACCATGTTGGTCAGGCTGGTCTTGAACTCCTGACTCCCGACCTCAGGTGATCTGCCCACCTTGGCCTCCAAAGTGCTTGGATTACGGGCATGAGCCACCGTACCTGGCCTCACCTGAGTTTTTTTTTTTTTTTTTGCTTTTGTTTTTCTTTGAGACAGGATCTCACATTGTTGCCCAGGCTGGAGTGCAGTGGCGGGATCTCAGCTCACTGCAATCTTCACCTTCCAGGCTTAAAAGATTCTCCCAATTCAGCCTCCCAAGTAGATGGGACTACAGGCACATGCCACCATGCCCAGCTTGTTTTTTTGCCCAGCTAATTTCTGTATTTTTTAGTAGAGATGGGGTTTCACCATGTTGGCCAGGCTGGTCTCAAACTCCTGACTTCAAGTGACCTGCCTGCCTCAGCTTCCCAAAGTGCCAAGATTACAGGTGTGAGCTATTGCCCACTCAGCTCTCACCTGAGTATTTTTTAAAAGGTTTTCTGCCTAACCTGAAGGACACCAAAAAAAATCAATTATGATTTCTGCACATTGATTTTGTATCCTGAGACTTTGCTGAAGTGGCTCATCAGCTTAAAGAGATTTTGATCTGAGACGATGGGGTCTTCTAAATATATAGTCATGTCATCTGCAAACATAGACAATTTGACTTCCTCTCTTTCTATTTGAATACTCTTTATTTCTTTTTCTTGCCTGATTGCTCTGGCTAGAATTTCCAATACTATATTGGATAGGAGTGGTGAGAGAGGGCATCCTTGTCTAGCGCCAGTTTACAAAGTGAATGCTTCCAGTTTTTGCCCATTCAGTACAATATTTGGCTGTGGGTTTGTCATAAATAGCTTTAATTATTTTGAGATACGTTCCATCGATACCTAGTTTATTGAGGGTTTTTAGCATAAAGGGCTGTTGAATTTTGTCAAAGGCCTTCTCTGCACCTATTGAGATAATCATGTGATTTTTGTCTTTGGTTCTGTTTATGTGATGGATCACGTTTACAGATTTGCGTGTGTTGAACCAGCCTTGCATCCCTGGGATGAAGCCTACTTGATTGTGATGGATAAGCTTTTTGATGTGCTGTTGCATTCGGTTTGTCAGTGTTTTATTGAAGATTTTTGCATCAATGTTCATCATGGATATTGGCCTGAAGTTTTCTTTTTTAGTTGTGTCTCTGCCAGGTTTTCATATCAGGATGATGCTGGTCTCATAAAATGAGTCAGGGAGGATTCCCTCTTTTTGTATTGTTTGGAATAGTTTCAGAAGTAATGGTACTAGCTCCTCTTTGTACATCTGGTAGAATTCAGCTGTGAACCCGTCTGGACCTGGACTTTTCTTGGTTGGGAGGCTGTTAATTGCTGCCTCAACTTCAGACCTTGCTATTGGTCCATTCATGGTTTCAACTTCTTCCTGGTTTAGTCTTGGGAGGGTGCAAGTGTCCAGGAATTTATCCATTTCTTCCAGATTTAATGATTTATGTGCATAGAGTTGTTTGTGATAAGCTCTGATGGTGGTTTGTTTTTCTGTGGAAAAGAAAGGATTCCTATACACCAATAACAGACAAACGGAGAGCCAAATCATGAGTGAACTCCCATTCACAACTGCTACAAAGAGAATAAAATACCTAGGAATACAACTAACAAAGGATGTAAAGGACCTCTTCAAGGAGAACTACAAACCACTGCTCAAGGCAATAAGAGAGGACATAAATAGAAAAACATCCCATGCTCATGGTTAGGAAGAATTGATATTGTGAAAATGACAATATTGCCCAAAGTAATTTATAGATTCAATGCTATCCCCATCAAGCTACCAATGACCTTTGCAGAATTGGAAAAAAACACTTTAAACTTCATATGGAACCAAAACAGAGCCCGCATTGACAAGACAACCCTAAGCAAAAAGAACAAAGCTGGAGTCATCACGCTACCTGACTTCAAACTATTCTACAAGGCTAAGGTAATCAAAATAGCATGGTACTGGTACCAAAACAGAGATATAGACCAATGGAACAGAAGAGAGGCCTCAGAAATAATGCCACACACCTACAACCATCTGATCTTTGACAAACCTGACAAAAACAGGCAATGGGGAAAGGATTCCCTGTTCAATAAATGCTGTTGGGAAAACTGGCCAGCCATGTGCAGAAAGCAGAAACTGGACCCCTTCCTTACACCCTACACTAAAATTAACTCCAAATGGATTAAAGATTTAAACATAAGACCTAACATCATAAAAACTCTAGAAGAAAACCTAGGCGAAACCATTCAGGACATAGACATAGGCAAGGACTTCATGACTAAAACACCAAAAGCAATGGCAACAAAAGCCGAAATAGACAAATGGGAGCTAATTAAACTTCCGAGTTTCTGCACAGCAAAAGAGACAATCAATAGAGTGAACCAGCAACCAACGGAATGGGAAAAAATATTTTGCAATCTACCCATTAGACAAAGGGCTAATATCCAGAATCCACAAAGAACTAAAGCAGATTTACAAGAAAAAAACAAACTCATTCAAAAGTGGGCAAAGGATATGAACAGACACTTTTCAAAAGAAGACATATATGAGACCAACAAACATAGGAAAAAATACTCATCATCACTGGTCATTAGAGAAATGCAAATCAAAACCACATTGAGATACCATCTTATGCCAGGTAGAATGGCGATCATTAAAAAATCTGGAGACAAGAGATGCTGGAGAGGATATGGAGAAATAGTAACACTTTTAGACTGTTGGTGGGAGTGTCAATAGTTCAACCATTATGGAGGACAGTGTGGCGATTCCTCAAGGACCTAGACATAAGAATTCCATTTGACCCAGCAATCCCATTACTGGGTATATATCCAAAGGATTATAAATCGTTGTATCATAAAGACACATGCACAAGTATGTTCACTGTGCCGTTGTTTACAATAGCAAATATCCAACCCAAATGCTTATCAATGATAGACTGGACAAAGAAAATGTGGCACATATACACCATGGAATACTGTGCAGCCATAAAAAACGATGAGTTCGTGTCCCTTGTAGGGACATGGATGAACCTGGAAACCATCACTCTCAGCAAACTGACTCAAGAACAGAAAACCAAACTGCATGTTCTTACTCATAGGCGGGTGTTGAACAATGAGAACACATGGAAATGAGGGGAACATCACACACAGGGGTCTGTTGGGGGGCGGGGGGCTAGGGGATGGACAGCAGGGGGCAGGGAAGTTGGGGAGGGATAACACTGGGAGAAATGGCTGATGTAGGTGACGTGGGGACGGAGACAGCAAATCACCATGGCACGTCTGTACCTATGCAGCAATCCTGCAAGATATGCACATGTACCCCAGAACTTAAAGTAAAATTTTTAAAAAATCAATTAAGCAAGACAACCACCCCCACTTCCTAGGAATGTATCTTATTGCAATCTTACTGCAATAGTTATTCCAAGGCTGTGATTTCTGCAGGAATCATGATAGTGTCCATAGAGTTCTTAAAAACAAGGTGGGATGGCATTCGGCTTGGGGAGAGACTCCGTACCATGTCCAAAAATGAAAAAAAAAAAAAACAAGAATAGTCAATCAAAGGAAAAGAAATTATAAAAATTGTTCATATGTAATTGGTGAAAGCTGGCAGAAAGGGCAGAGGTACAGGTTACAGGGAGGACTTGAGAGAGAAGACAGCTGCCAGTGACAATCCCAGCTGATGCAATCTGAATCCATCATCCTCCCTCCTTAACTGCTGTGCATAAATCCCAGAAATGAACCAGGAAGTAATAAATATGTATTGATATATGAGAGATTATAAACTCTCTTGTATAATAGTATTAAAGACATTAAGGGCTGGGCATTTAACCTTGTTAATCTCATTTCAGGGAAAGCCCATAACAACTTTCCAAAGGCCATATGAATAATGATTTGTACTTGTGCAAAATAAACAAAAACATCTCAACCACAAGCATGCTGATGATCATTACGGTGAGTCATCATTTTCCTCCTATCTATACCAGGAAGACAAGGAAGACCCACAAAAGGGAAGATAAAAGATAACTTAGGTAAAGCCTGAAGTAATAATTTAAATGCATTTGATTTACTAATTTTTTTTTCTTTTTTTTGAGACAGTGTCTTGCTCTATCACCCAAGCTGGAGTGCAGTGGTACCATCTCAGCTCACTACAATACCCATCTCCCAGGTTCAAGCTATTCTCTTGTCTCAGCCTCCCAAGTAGCTGAGATTGCAGGCGCACACCACCACCCCTAGCTACTTTTTGTATTTTCAGTAGAGATGAGGTTTTCACCATGTTGGCCAGGCTGGTCTTGAACTCCTGATCTCAGGTGATCTGCCCACTTCAGCCACCTAAAGTGCTAAGATTACAAAGCATGAGCCACTAAGTCCAGCCCGATTTATTTTTTATAATTTTTAAATATTGTGGTTGTTTGTAGAGATGGGATCTTGATTCATTGCCCCGATGGTTCTCGAACTCCTGTCCTCAAGTAATCCTCCTGCCTCAGCCTCCCAAAGTGCTGGGATTACAGGCATGAATCACAGCCATGGCCCTAGTTTCAAAGCATTTGAAATGTGTCATCTTGAACTAGTAGTAATGTAAAAATAGGACTGAGACCAGTAGACCAGGTGGATCTTCAGATCAGGTAGGATCCTATCCTGTGTTAGCTGTCACTGTGCTTCTCCTAAGACCTTGCATCTCAAGGAGGAGATGACAACCAGAAATATATCACTTCATAGCTTTGAACTTCTTTTCACCGTCTTCCTAATCACAATGCCAAGTTTGTTTGTTTGCTTGTGTTTTGAGGCAGTCTTGCTCTATCACCCAGGCTGGAATCCAGTGGGATGATCTTGGCTCACTGCAACCTCTGCCTCAATTACAGTCACTTGCCACCACTCTTGGCTAATATTTGTGTTTTTAGTAGAGACAGGATTTCACCATGTTGGCCAGGCTGGTCTTGAATTCCTGACCTCAAGCAATCCACCCACCTCGGCCTCCCAAAGTGCTGGGATTACAGGTGTGAGCCACTGTGCCCAGGTGTTTTTTTTTTTTAATGCATTTTTTTTTTTTGCTAGAGACAGAGTCTCACTATGTTGTCCAGTATGGTCTCAAACTCCTAGGCTGAAGTGATCCTCTCGCCTCCGCCTCCCAAAGTGCTGTGTTTACAGGCATGAGTCACTGCACCCAGCCTACGTTTTCTTTATTGGGTCTTTGATTACTTAGGAAAGCTAAGTATTAAAAGAGTTAAGGTTTTTCTGCAACTGCTAGCTTCCTGTGTTTGCTATTAAAGTCTTTTAATTATCACTTTAGTTAAATGACTACTATTTCATAATGATTTGTGATCCTATTTCTGATCCAGTGTTTTAACCCTTTATTTTTGACAAACTTCCCAGAATCAAAATTGTCTTTTGGACTTTAAGCTAACTTTTTAAACATTTCAGAAGGACCCCTAAAAGTACAAAAGAAGGACCTTAAACCAGTAGGCATATTTGATATGTTAAAATTATATAGGAAACACTGTCAAATAAAAGATGGTTTTTATCTTTGAGTTATATTTGTACGGAAATGCTATTAACATATGTATTCCAAAACTGACATGCCTAGAAATCTGATCTGTCTTGGTATACGTTACCAGTCATACTTCTGATTATTATTATTATTTTGAGATGGAGTTTTGCTCTTGTTGCCCAGGCTAGAGTGCAATGAGGTGATCTTGGCTCAGGGTAACCTCCGCCTCCAGGATTCAAGCAATTCTCTAGCCTCAACCTCCTAATTAGCTGGGATTACAGGCATGTGCCACCACACCTGGCTAATTTTATATTTTTAGTAGAGAAAGGGTTTCTCTCAAACTCCTAACCTCAGGTGATCCACCCACCTCAGCCTCCCAAAGTGCTGGGATTACAGGCGTGAGCCACTGTGCCCGCCCTGATTATGTTGTTATAGGCCACAAAAATAACCATATATCCTTGTCAATTATGTTATTAGAGTAAACTCTCATCAGATCTTTAGTCATGCTCATTTTAAATCGGCATGTCAGTTAATTACTTCATTCTGATGGTTTTGTTCCTCAAAGCCCTTTACAAATCCTAATGGGTTGTGTCTTCAGAAGATATGTGAAAAGAATGAAAAGAACTCTGACAAATAACAGGTTTCTAGTAATTCTGAGTTCATACCATTGGCTTGAATCTCCAGAATTCTAGTAAAACCTGGACTCCGAAATGCTAACATAACATTAAGCAAGACAAGAATTAATTACATGGGCCTGAACTAAGGAAACATTATCATTTTTTAACTTTTTATGTGAAACATTGCTCGTTGTTTTTGTGTGTTTTTCTTTTTTAGAAAAACCATAGCTTACAGCAATTTGAAGTATATGTTTGTAAACAGAATGGATATTTACTTTCCTCCCTACTTGATCCCCCCAAAATTTGGAAATTATTCATGAGTATTCTTTTTTTAATGGCATTATAGTTATTTGCATACATTCCATGAGAATCTGTTCCTGTAAAAGGAATTGACAACATTAGTTATATTACCAAGACTTTCCCTGAAATGTCTTATCTCTGAATATAATCAGACAATATTTTGAGATAGGGCGTCTCTGTCACCCAACCTGGAGTACAGTAGTGCAATCATTGCTCACTGAAGCCTCAATTACCTGGGCACAAGCGATTCTCCCACCTCAGCCTCCCAAGTGGCTGGGATTACAGGCATGTGTCACCATGCCCAGCTAATTTTTTAAATATTTTGTAAAGATGGAGTCTCACTATGTTTCCCAGATTGGTCACAAACTCCTGGCCTCAAGTGACTCTACCACGTTGGCCTCTCAAAGTGCTGGGATTATAGGCATGAACCACCATGCCCAGCTCATGACTAGACAATTGTAAGGAAAAGAGGTTGATTTTATAAAGCCGATAGAAGCCCTTGGATAAACTGGCCTTATATCTCATCCACGTATCTATCTTACAGTGTTCCTAGTCTTGTGGTAAGTAAGTAATACCTCTTTCTCACAAACCCATGAAACGCAAGATATTTGGGGGACCTTGGGAAGACAGAAAATCACCCAATCCATACAGGCATTACAGGCACTAACTGATGGCGATTGGCTTGGTTCCTAAGCCTCAAGAGGCTTTTTTTTTTTTTTTTTTTTTTTTTTAGACGTTGTCTCACTCGCTCAGGCTGGGGTACAGTGGCTCTATCTCAGCTCGCTGCTATCTCCACCTCCTGGGTTCATGTAATTCTCCCACCTCAGCCTCCTCAGTACCTGGGATTACAGGCTCGGGCCACTACACCTGGTTACGTTTTGTATTTTTAGTAGAGATTGGGTTTCGCTATATTGGCCAGGCTGGTCTCGAACTCCTGACTTCAACTGATCCACCTGCCTCAGCCTCCCAAATTCAGGGATTACCATGAGCTACCATGCCTAGCCTTCAAGAGGCTTCTTAAAAGTTTAATCTGAGGTATAGAAACAGTTCCAAGACATAAATGGGGCCAAGAAGCATATGAAAAGAAAGCTCCTATCACTGATCATTAGAGAAATCCAATTCAAAGCCACAGTAAGACACCGTCTCACATGAGTCAGAATGGCTATTATTAAAGTCAAAAAATAACAGATGCTCTTGAGGTTAGAGAGAAAAGAGAACACATACATTGTTGGTGAGAATGTAAGTTCAACCACTGTGGAAAGTAGTATAGCCATTCCTTCAAGAGCTAAAAACCAAACTAGCATTCAATCCAGAAATCCCATTACTGGGTATATATCTAGAGAACTGTAAAATCATTCTACCATAAAGACACATGCAGGCAAATGTTCGCTGCAGCACTATTCACTATAGCAAAGACATGGAATCAACCCGAATGCCCATCAATGACAGACTGGATAAAGAAAATGTGGTCCATATACACCATGGAATGCCAATGCAGCCATAAAGAGGAACAAGAGCATGTCTCTTGCAGGGACATAGATGGTATACTGAGGAATATTATCAATAGCTAAATAGCCATTTTGATACATTAATTGATGTACAGCCAAATTTTACACTCTTTTATAGCTGTAAGTCAAACTCTAAAATAGTACATGGCAATAAAATAAATGCACACATTATTCTGCAAAGCACTCACATTTTTAATTTTTTTTACCATATATGACTATTTGAGGATGAGGATAGCAGTGAGATGTGCAGGGATGAAGATGGGCCCTGACCCTGACTGCTTCTCTCACCTAGTAAATGCCTGTGAGACCAGCACTTGCCAGCCAGAACCTCAGTGGGTGCTGGCCAACCCGCAGGCGGAATGGGCCAGGCCAGGAGATGTACTTCATGCTCTTGGTGTGAGATGTTCTGTACTCTGGTGCCACTTTCTGCGATGACTATGATTAAGTGCCCATCGGAACCTGGGAGTGCTTCCCTCAGAATAAGCAGAGTCTCAGGGACATAATTGCTCGAGCTGCTTCCAGTGCTCGACCTTGGCCCTTCCCAATGCCTAAGTCAGGGACTGGGCACCAACTTCAAGCCACCATTCTGGGGTACCTCGACAGAGGGTGGCATGGACCCCATTATAGCTCATGGGTTTCATATGCACAGCTGGTGCCCTAACTTACTTTCCCCCTGCCTGGCCTCTATCAATGGATCTAAAGCATACAATCTCTAACTCAGAAATGGAAAAAGGAATCTACCACGTGTGAGCAGATCTGCCCCCCTATATTTGGGAAGAGCTGGAGTAGGTCAATCCCTAGACCAAGGTGAATTTGGGATCAAGAAACTGGCAGCAGCCCGGGCACGATGGCTCACGCCTGTAATCCCGGCACTTTGGGAGGCCGAGGCGGGCAAATCATGAGGTCAAGAGATTGAGACCATCCTGGTCAACATGGTGAAACCCCGTCTCTACTAAAAATTCAAAAATTAGCTGGGTGTGGTGGTGCATGCCTGTAGTCCCAGCTACTCAAAGCACTAAGGTAGGGGAATCACTTGAATCCACGACGCCGAAGTTTCAGCGAGCTAAGATTGTGCCACTGCACACCAGCCTGGAGACAAAGTGAGACTCCATTTCAAAAAAAAAAAAAACTGGCATAAAGAAGAGACAACTCCAAATTGTCTGAACTCCTGCCCCAGACTGGATCACCAGGCTAGTTACAGAATGGGTCTCCTGCAGCAGCACAAGACCAAGATTTGTGCTGGATTGCTGTGTGTCTGCCTGGCAGGGAACCCCAAAATGCCTCACATAAGAGAGTGGGCATCCAAGGAATGTCCACTTAGTCACAGAGAAATAGCCTGAACCGGGGAGGCGGAGGCTGCAGTGAGCTGAGATCGCGCCACTGCACTGCAGCTTGGGTAACAGAGTGAACCTCTATCTGAAAAAAAAAAAAAAAAAGAAGCCCATGAGGAAGGCACTATGACATTCTACATGTCAGGCAGAGAGAAGTTAAACAATTTGCCTGAGGCCACACAGCAGTAAGGACAAAGTCAGAAATTTACCCACTGCGCACTTAACCATTATATGTTCTCTCCTGAAGGTGGAAAAACGGACGACAGATTCCGAAGACAGTGACGAGGCAGAACCTATAGGACTTTGTGCTTGATTGGGTTTGACAGCGGGAAGAGCAAATAATGACTCCGGAAGATCTAGCTGGGGGAATTGGATGGATGACAATGCCTTTCACTGAGCAAAGGTACACAGAAGATGGTCAGCATCTGTGCGGGCAAAATGACGAGCAGAGTTTTAGAGCTGCTGAGTTTGAGAGGACCATAGAAAATCCAAGTAGAGATGTTCAATAAGGGATTCAACACACCGTTTTGGAGCCCAGGAGACCGACCTCGACAGAAGTTATAGAAATCAGAGCCATTGGGTAAGAATGCCCAGGGAGAGCATGGGTAAGAGAAAATAGCATTAGCTAGAACCCTGAGGCAGACCAACACTTGAAGAAAACCAGACAAAGAGGAGTCTAAGGAGACCTGTGAAAGACACTTATGAGCGGGGCGCAGTGGCTCATGCCTGTAATCCCAGCAGTTTGGGAGTTCGAGGTGGGCGGATCACCTGAGGTAGGGAGTTTCAGACCAGCCTGACCAACACAGAGAAACCCTGTCTCTACTAAAAATATAAAATTAGCTGGATGTGGTGGCACATGCCTATAATCCCAGCTACTCTGGAGGCTGAAGCAGGAGAATCGCTTGAACCCAGAAGGCAGAGTTCGCAGTGGGCTGAGATCAAGCCATTGTACTCCAGCCTGAGCAACAAGAGCAAAAGTCCTTCTCAGGAAAAAATATAAAAAGACATGTTTGAGAAGATTTTCTTAGAAATCAAGAAAATGTAGGCCAGGCATGGTGGCTCATGCCTGTCATTCTAGCACTTTCGGAGGCCAAGGTGGGTAGGTCACTTTGAGCTTAAGAGTTCAAGACCAGGCTGGGTAACATGGCAAAAACCCAGTCTCTACAACCAAAAATGAAATACAAAAAATTAGCCAGGCATGGTGGCTCGTGTCTGTAGTCCCAGCTACTCTGGAGGCTGAGGTTGTAGGATCACTTGAGCCCAGGAAGTAGAGATTGCAGTGAGCTGAGATCGCACCACTACACTCCAGCCTGGGCAACACAGCAAGACCCTGTCTCAAAAAAAATAAATAAAAATACAAAGTCAAGGGAATGTGATGTCATGGAAACCTAGAGAAGGCACTGCTAGAAAAAGAAGTGGCCAATGCTGCCAGAAGTTCACAAAAGAAAGAGCTTGAAAGGTTTATGGGTGATCTTATTGTAAAAACTTAGAATTAAGGACAAAGGAATAGAAAATGTTCACCCATTTTTTCTAAACTCAAAATCACCCTGGTCTCCTTCAAGTCTTCTTTTTAAAAATCAAAAAGCAGCTGGGCGTGGCAGTGCGTGCCTGTAATCCCAACTATTCAGGAGGCTGAGGCAGGAGAATCGCTTGAACCCGGGAGGTGGAGGTTGCAGTGAGCCAAGATCATGCCACTGCACTCCAGCCTGGGTGACAGAGCAAGACTCCATCTCAATAAAATAAAATCAAATCATAGAGATGGGAATCTCTGTTGCCCGGGCTGGTCTCAAACTACTGGGCTCAAGCAGTTTTCCCACCGGGTCCTGCCGGTAGTCCCAGCGCTGGCCTTCCAAAGTGCTAAGACTAGAGACAGGCCCCAATCTTTAATGCATAGTAAGTCACACCGTGTATACTATTATGCAGCCTGTTCTTTTCATTTTGTAATATGTGCTAGGCAATTACTCATGCCATGAAGAGTTCCTTGCAAACATCATTTGACACATAGGATTCCAGCCCAAAGATCTCCTATGGCCCACATGACTGCACTCTTGGGCAGTATTTCCTTACTACCTGCTTGTTTGCATAGTCAGGCAGGAACCAGGAGTTGGAGCTAAGAGGAAGGAAAGCCTCGGCCTCTGGACAATACAATTTATTTGGAGGGTTGGTCTTGGATTCTACTGCACTGACGCAGACAAAGAGAAGTTTGATTACTCAAGGATTACAATTTCTCTGTTTATTCTATTTCTAGGTTTCTGAGCCAGTAATTATTAGTTTATATTTCCATATAGACACCATGGGTTTGGCCTGGCCGAGAGTTCTGAACAAACTAAGGTGTTGCACTTCACAACCTTGAGCAAATATGTTGATAGCCTGCATGTTCTGTTGTTGATGGCTAATCAGGCCATCTCCTGGTCAGATGAGACATCACAAATACAACCACTTAGATACGACATTCCCACAATACTCCAGGAACTCTTCCTCATCTCCCTGCCCACTCGCCCACACACACACAAAGTACTGCTCATTCCATTCCAAGTCAGTCGGGCAGATGATCCCAGGACCAGGCCTGGGACAAGCTCAGCTGTCCCTCCTTTCCTCACTGACTCCCCGACACTGTGTACTTCCTTCAATTCCAGTTTAAGGCTTTCCAACAGAGTTTCACCAGTCCAAAATGACATCTGTGTTTTTTTGTTTGTTTTTTTGTTTTTTGAGATGGAGTCTAGCTCAGTCGCCCAGGCTGGAATACAGTGCTGTGATCTCTTCCTCCCAGGTTCAAGTGATTCGCCTGCCTCAGCCTCCTGAGTAGCTGAGATAACAGGCACACGCCACCATGCTCAGCTGATTCTTCCATTTTTAGTACAGATGCGGTTTCACCATATTGGCCAGGCTGGTCTCGAACTCCTGATCTCGTGATCTGCCCACCTCAGCCTCCCGAAATGCTAGGATTATAGGCATGAGCCACCATGCCCAGCTAAGTCATCATTTCTGATGCAGCACCTTCAGAAAATTCAAAGCCCTGGCCACAGTGGGGACACTGCAGGCTTATTCAATACAATGTGGTATCACAGGCACTGGGGACCACAGGCCTGGGCTCAAATCCCAACTTTGCTACTTCTTAGCAATATAAGTTAATTCGATGAGTTACTTAACTTCTCTGTGCCGCATTTTTCTCACCAAGAATAAATTCCACCAGGCACAGTGGCTCATGCCTATAATCCCAGCACCTTTGGAGGCTGAGGCAGGGGGACTACTTGAGCCCAGGAGTTTGAGATCAGCCTGGCCAACATAGTGAAATCCCGACTCTACTAAAAATATAAAAATGAGCTGGACATGGTGGTGCACACCTGTATTCCCAGCTACTCAGGAGGCTGAGGCAGGAGAATCACTTGAACCTGGGAGGTGGAGGTTGTGGTGAGCCAAGATTGCGCCACTGCACTCCAGCCTGGGCAACAGATCAAGATAACATCTTAAAAAAAAAAAAGGAAAGCAATCCAAGATGGCCGATTACTAGCCGCTCAGGATTGTAGCTCCTAGCGAAAGCTCAGAGAACGAGTGGACGCCACACTTTCAGAAGAATTTTTGTTGCTCACGGACCAGGAGATTCCCAGCGGAGGAGCCCCACGGGTCGCCAGCGCGACTCTCGTGGCCGGCGCCCTGGCGCAGCGGTTCTCAGTGCAGAGTAAATGGGACCAGGTTCCCTTTTGGTCCACGTTTGGAGCTCCAGGAAGGCAGAGCCGCTCATTCAGCTGATTGAAAAAGGCACTGAAGAGGGAAGCCAGACCAGAGATTCCCAGGTAGAAAAGCACCACAAATCTTAATGCCGCTGTTTTAGCCGGCACAGTGGGTTGCTCAGATTTCGGCTCTGGGAATCAACAAGTTGGACATCCACTCAGAGACCCAATTTGAAAGTCGGCGGTTACAAAGACGACAGATGGATAAATCTACAAAGAAGGGAGGAAATCAGCGTAAAAAGGCTGAAAATACCCAAAATCAGAATGCCTCTGCTTCTACAGGGGATGACAGTTCCTCATCGACAAGGGAACAAGGCCTGATGGAGAACGAGTGTGGTCCAGTAACAGAATTAGGCTTCAGAAGATGGATAATAAGAAACTTCTGTGAGATAAAAGAATATCTTCTAACCCAATGTAAAGAAACTAAGAACCTTGAAAAAACGTTCGATGAAACACTAACGAGAATAGACAATTTAGAGAGGAATATAAGTGAATTAATGGAACTGAAAAATACAATACGAGAACTCTGTGAAGTATGCACAGGTTTTAACAGTCGAATTTATCAAGCAGAAGAAAGGATATCAGAGGTCGAAGACCAACTTAATGAAATGAAAGGAGAAGACAAGATTAGAGAAAAAAGAGTAAAAAGGAATGAGCAAAGTCTCCAAGATATATGGGACTATGTGAAAAGACCTAATTTACGTTTGATAGGTGTACCTGAAAGTCATGAAGAGAATGAATCCAAGCTGGAAAATATTCTTCAGGATATTATTCAGGAGAACTTTCCTAACCTAGTAAGGCAGGATAATACTCAACTCTAGGTAATACAGAGAACACCACAAAGATATTCTTCAAGTAGAGTAACCCCAAGACACATAATCGTTAGATTCGCTAGGGTTGAAATAAAGTAGAAAATTCTAAAGGCAGCTAGAGAGAAAGGTCAGGTTACCCATAAGGGGAAGCCTATCAGACTCACAGCAGATCTCTCAGCAGAAACCCTACAAACTAGAAGAGAGTGGGGGTCAATATTCAATATCCTCAAAGAAAAGAATTTTCACCCCAGAATCTCATATCCAGCCAAACTAAGCTTCCTAAGGGAAGGAAAAATAAAATTTTTCACGAACAAACAAGTACTCAGAGATTACATTACCACCAGGCCTGCTTTACAAGAGCTTCTGAAAGAAGCACTACATACAGAAAGGAACAACCAGTATCAGTCATCCTAAAAACTTACCAAAAGGCAAAGAATATAACCATAGTAAGTCAAAACCTAATGGCACGCTGTATCTAGATCTATTTCACGTGCAAGGACACACAAACAAAACAAAGCGATG
>CAUYLG010039665.1:0-27193 GCA_963573385.1 Cacajao melanocephalus
CAACACAGTGAAATCCCGTCTCTACTAAAAAATACAAAAATTAGCTGGGCGTGGTGGTGCGCTCCTGTAGTCCCAGCTACTCGGGAGGCTGAGGCAGGAGAATTGCTTGAACCCGGGAGGCGGAGGTTGCAGTGAGCCGAGGTTGTGCCACTACACTCCAGCCTGGCACCTGGTGATGGAGTGAGACTCTGTCTCCAAAACAAAACAAAACAAAAAAAAGAAACTATAAGCTGATTCTAAAATTTATATGAAGAAGCAAAGAATAGCCAAAACAATTGTGAAAGAGAAAAACAAAGTTGGAGGGCTTAAATTATCTGATTTTAAGATTTACTCTAAACTTATTGTAAATAGGAAAGCATGGGATTGGCAAAAGGGTAAATGTATAGAGGAAAGGAACAGAATAGAAAGTCCAAACTAGATCCATATATGATCAGTTGATTTTTGACAAAGGTGTCAAGGTAATTCAATGGGAAAAGGATAACCTAAATAAAGTGTTCTGGAATAATAAAATATTCACATGGGAAAAATAAGCCTTTACTCATATCTCGCACCACACACAAGAATAAATTCAAAATGGATTATGAAACTAAAAAAATTGCCAGGCACGGTGGCTCATGCTTGTAATCCCATCATTTTGGGAAGCCAAGGCAGGTGGATCACCTGAGGTCAGGAGTTTCAGTCCAGCCTGGCCAACATGGTAAAACCCTGTCTCAACTAAAAATACAAAAATTAGTTGGAAGTGGTGGTGCTCGCCTGTAGTCCCAGCTATTTGGGAGGCTGAGGCAGGAGAATCACTTGAACCCAGGAGGCAGAGGCTGCAGTGTGCTGAGATCACACCACTGCACTCTAGCCTGGGTGATAGAGTGAGACTCCGTCTCAAAAAAAAAAAAAAAGAAAAGAAAAGAAACTAAGAAAAGTATACATAAGAGATAAATCATAAACCTTTAAGAAAAAAACGTAGGATAAAATCTATGACTTCGGGGATAAGATGAGATTTTTTTTTTGGATAAGCTATAAAAAGTATGAATCCTGAAGTACTATGCAGCCATAAAAAAGAACAAAATAATGTCTTTGCAGCAACATGGATGCAGCTGGAGTCCACTATGCTAAGTGAGTTCATGCAGAAACAGAAAAACAGATACTGGATGTTCTCACTTACTAGTGGGAGCTAAATATTGGGTACACACAGACACAAAAATGGGAAAAATAAACACTGGGGATTCCAAAAGAGGAGAGGGAGGGAGGTGGGTGAAGTTTGAAAAACTACGTATTGGATACTATGTTCACTACTTGGGCATTGGTGTCATTAGAAGACCAAACCTCAGCAGCATGCAATATATCTATGTAACAAACCTGCACATGTAATACTTCCTAGATCTAAAATAAAAAAAAAAAAGTTTAAAAATAAAGCAACAACAAGAAGAAAAAAACCAGTGTAATCACCTTGCATGGTTCTTCAAAAATTAACAATAATAATTAAAACATCAATTCTAAAGGAAAACAATGGATATATTAGACTTCAAAAGCAAACAATGAAAAGGTAAGCTTTTTATAACTCAATAAGAAGAATAACCCAATAGAAATGGAGTAATGATTTGAAGAGGCACTTCACAATACAAGATATGGGAATGTCTGGTAAACACATGAAAAAAGATGCTCAACATCATTGGTCTTTAGCAAATGCAAATTACAGCCACAAATGAGAAAGTACTACAGACCTCCTAGTAGGGTAGCAACAATTAAAATGAATTAAAATATCAAGTTGTGACAAGAACATGGGACAACTGGAACCCTTAAACATTGCTTCCAGGAATGCCAAATTGTCAGAAAAACAGTTTGGTAGTTTCTTACATAGTTAAGAAACTTAGCATATGACCCAGCAGTTCTACTTCTAGATATCTATCCAAGAGGAATAAAAACATATATTCATAAACAGACTTGTACATAAATGCATATAGTAGCATTTCAAAAAGCAGAAACAATCGAAACGTCCATTAACTGGTGGATGAACAAACACAATGTTGCATGTCCTTAAGGATGGAACACTACTCAGCAAAAGAAGGGGGGAAAATGCTGATACAACAACGTGGATGAATTTAAACAGTTATTTTGCTGAGTAAAAGAAGTCAGGCATAAAAACTACATGCTGTATGAATCTATTTTATCAAATTCTAGAAAAGGCTGAACTGGAGGAACTAGAGAGGCAGAAAGCAGACTGTTGTTTGCCTGGGGTCAGGTAGGGATCTGGAATGCAAAGGAGCATGAAGGAAATTTTGAGGATAATTGAAATGTTCTAAAACTTGATTGTGTGCGTGGTTGCATGACAGTAGAGTATACGTTTATCAAAACTCATGGAACTGTTCACTTAAAGTGGGTAAACTTTTTTAGCATGTAGACTACACCTCAACAAAGTTGTAAAATATGAATCTAACCTGGCTTACAAGGATCTATTACGTAGATCCTGTCTGCTGCTCTCGCCGTCTTACCCCACTGCTTTAACTCACCATGATCTGGCCATGCTGGCCTTTTGGTCGCTCTAACTCAGCAGCAGGCTCTTTGCACTTCAGGGTCTTTGCCTAAGCTATTTCCCTTGCCTCAAAGCCTCTCTTACTCTACTGTTCACTAGCTCCCTACTGCCCTCCTTTTCTTCTCCCTCCTTCAGCTCTCAGCCTAAATGGTACTTTCTCAGAGATAACTTTCTGTTCCCCTTTTTATAGTCTTTCCTGGCTCCTTAAACTTTCCTTCACAGTTCATATCACCATTTGTAATTAAATATTGTCTTGTGCTTATGAATTCAGCAACAACTTATTGAACCCTTATTTTGCGCCTTACACTGATCAGAGGGCCAGAGATGCAATTGTGTGCAGAAGAGATATGGCCTCCTGCTCCTCCTGGAACCTGCAGTGGGATTATTTGTTTAGTGACTGCCCTCCCTTCCTTAGCCTGCTACTAGACTACAAGTACCTTAAGGACAGGGGCCACTCTTGTCTTGGCTGCTGGCACCAGATGATTGGTATTTCTTGGTAACTAGCGTTTATTGAATGAGTGGATGGAAAAGTGAATGAGAATTATACAGAGGCTGCACAGAGTCAGAGTCTTGAGGATAAGGAATCTTCTTTGTTAGCTACCAGTGGCTGTAGTCTGGGAATATGGCCCATTCCGTAAGTGTGTTGGTTTCAGTTTCTAGGAAGTGGGTAGATTTCAGTTTCTAGGAAGTGGGTAGTACATTAACCAAGTTAGACTGACTGCTATAACAAAGAATCCTCAGATTTCAGGGCATTGACATGATCCAAGTTATTCCTTGCTCATGTTATATTTCTGTGTGAGTTGGGGGAGAAAAAGGGACACTTCTGCTCCACACAGTCACTCAGGGTCTCAGCTTCTTTCATGTTTTAGCTCTTGCCTCTCCCAGGTCTTCAGAATTTTTTCTCTGCAGATGGGGAAAGAGCAAACATAGAAGATTGTGCAAGAATCTTTATGGCTATTTTGCTGTTCATTAAATCACCCCAAACTTGGTGGCTTAAAACAATAAATACTTAATGTTTCTCACAATTCTGTGGGCTTCCTGGGTGATTACCCTGGTCGGGCAGGCTGAACTGAGGCTGGCTGGTCTAGGATGATTCTGCTCACTTATCCAGGGCTTCAGCAGGGATGGCTGGGCCTGTGTCTCTGTGCTTCTTCCTCCAGAATGCCAGCTTCCACTTGCCCACGTGGAGGAGAAGAATTCCAGCCACAAGAGAGGGCAAGCCCAAAGGAAAAAACTGGAAAATTTTTTCCATTTCTGCTTCTAACACGGTTACTATTGTCCCATTGTCTAAAAAAAAATCACATGGTTAAACCAGAAAGTGTGTGGGAGGAAACAGGAAGAGAAATTATGGAAGCCCTTTTGCAAACAGTCTGCCAGGGGCCCAGGCTGGGCAACATTGTACCTCACTTCCTCCCTCATTCCATTGGCCAAACATAGACATGTGCTCCCCCAGTGCAAAGGAGGATGGGAAACACAGGCTTGTTCTATGCCCAGGAGGAAAAGGCAGTGGGAGCTGATAGACTTGACAGTTTCTACCCCACTGGTAATTCTAAACAGTTTTTTGTTTGTTTGTTTGTTTCTTGCCACATCCGACAGTGGAGACTTTAGGCTCTACCTAGGATTTTAGAGTCCCCAGCTCTGTCTGATTGCTTATTGTCCTCTCCGTCCAGCAAACTGAATATGACACCTCTTACCCAAATGATGGAAACAGTGCATCTGACTCTCTCCTTTCTCCTGATCGGGGGAATCTTCACCAGTGCATTTTTTCTGGGCTGCTGTTCTTGGTGCTTGAGGAGACCCTTTGGGCACTACGTGTGGTGTCTACTGACAGCACCTGATTCTCAGCATCTTGACGACCCTGCATTCACAAAGAACAGCTCTCAGTGCTACCTCGTGTGCTTATCGGAACCCTACAGCCACATTCCTGGTCTTTCTCTGGTGCATCTGGAAGTTCCATTTCTTAAGCTTTTGGCGCTGGCCACTAAAATGCAAGCATTTTATAAAGAAATCTAACCAAAGGGTAGCACTGCTCAGGGCTATTCCTGTTTCTTTAGGCCCTTGGTGTGCTTTCCCTGATGATGAGGAAGAACCCTGTTGCTTCTGCACGACTTACTGCTCTGTCCCTTGGCACAGGGAGGAGGAAGCAAATTGCCTTCAGGGGCTGGGCTGACAGACCACAAGCAAGGCTTAGTGCTTTTACAGATCTCTTCTTAAGTTACCTCCAGGAGGTTAGGATCAGAAGCCAGCTTGACCTCTTCTATTCGTAGGTCCACAGCTAACTGGTCTTCTTCTCCTCTTCCCTACTATCCAAAAACATGTACGATCTAAAAACTTGTTATGGGCTGAGTTGTGCCCCTCCCCCCTGCAAAAAATTCCTATGTTGAAGTCTTGACCCCTAGTAGCTGAAACTCTAACAATATTTGCAGATATGTCTATAAAAGGGTGATTAAGTTCAAATGAGCCTGTTGGGGTAGGCCCTCACCCAATATGATTGGGGTCCTTGTAAGAAGAGGAAGAGACACAGAGGGATGACCATGGAAAGAGCCAGCAAGGGTGTGGTCATCTGCCAGCCAAGGTGTATGAGTCCGTTCTCACACTTCTGTAAAGAATTAGCCCAGTGCAGTGGCTCACACCTATAATCCCAGCACTTTGGGAGGCCAAGGTGGGAGAATCATGAGGTCAGGAGTTCAAGACCAGCCTGGCCAACATGGTAAAACCCCATCTCTACTAAAGATACAAAAAATTAGCCAGGCGTAGGGGCGGGCGCCTTTAATCCCAGCTACTCAGGAGGCTGAGGCAGGAGAATTGCTTGAACCTAGAGGGCAGAGGTGGGAGTGAGCCGAGATTGTGTCACTGCACTCCAGCGCTGATGACCGAGCTAGACTCTGTCTCAAAACAAACACACAAACAAAAAAGAATTAGCCGAAACTGGGTAATTTAAGAAGAAAAGAGGTTTAATTGACTCACAGTTCCATAGGCTGTACAGGAAGCATGACTGGGAGGTCTCAGGAAACTTACAATCATGGTGCAGAGTGAAGGGGAAGCAAGCATGTCTTACCATGGTGAAGTGGGGCAGAGGGTAGTGGGGGAGAGAGAGAGAATAGGGAGGTGCCACACACTTTCAAATGATCAGATATTGTGAGAACTCACTGTCATGAGGCCAGCAAGGGGGAAATCTGTCCCCTTGATCCAGTCACCTCCCACCAGGCCTCTCCTCCAATTCAACATGAGATTTGTGCAGGGACATGAATTCAAACCCTATCATAAGGACAGCGGCCTCAGAGGACACCAATCTTTCCAGCACCTTGATCTTCCCACCTGACCAAGTCATTCTCGATCACACTGCCCCACTTTATCTCTCACTGTAATCACTGCTTGAGTTCATTCCTTGTTTGCTTGCTTGTTGTCAGTCCCTCCCCTTACCCCAGGACAAAGGTTCGCAAAAGCGGACACGCAGTCTGTGCTGCTTGTCCTCAAGACATAACTACCTGGCACTGTGCCACTGCCTGGAACAGTGCCTGCACATGCTCAGCACACAAGACATGCTGAATGCATCGACGACTCTTTACTAAATGCAAAGAGAAGACCCTTCTGCTTCATAGCCGATAACCAGTTGTTTTTAAAGAAAGTAAAATCTTGCCATTACTCTAGTCCCTGAGAAGCAGATCCTGCCCTGGGCCAGCCTACGAAGACCACACAGGCGATGGCTCTGAGGAAGGATGCCACGCAGCCAGACTGTTCCCAAACTCTTCATCAATAAGCAAGTTTCTACCTTCTAGCAACTCCAAGCTGCAGCCCTCATGATAGCCAGCTGCGGAGCAGACGGCAGAGGCTGGAACATCAAAGCGCTGAGCTTGTAGGGTTCAACTCATGGGAGTGTGTTTGTGTATGTGTGCGGGGGGTGGGCATGTGACATATAGAACAATGTAGAGCGAAACAAACACATAGTTTAGACACAATTACCTAATAAATAGAAGAGGCTCAGCTGTAACTTGGGTTGATGTCCAATCAGGGCTGTTTGCTTTATAAAGGTGTAAAAACAAATATTTGTCTTAACTCCATAATCCCGGCAAGGTTTGGCATCTCATATGGAGGTCACTCTGGATACTACCCGTGTGATCTGGCCAGCAGCTCTTGATCTGCTTAATTTAATTAACGCTGGGCTGTCTTTGCTTGGGATGAGTCTGATGCTTGTGATGAACCATGTGGTCTCTAAGACTGAGCTGTGTACTATAGTAGCCAATGGTCATATGTGGCAGTTATACTCAAATTACTTAGAATTAAATGGAAAAGTTAGTTCCTCCAGGCTCTCGCCATATTAATGGTACAAGTGCTTAGTAGCCCCACGTGGCAGGTACCACAGTGCAGGTATAGAACATTTCCAAGATTTCAGAAAGTTCTATTCATTGTGGGACAGACAGCAGGCAGGGCTGGCAGAAACCACTTCAGGCATATAGAACAGGTTGGGAGGGGAGTGGCCTGGGCTTGGAAAGAGTCTGTAAGAGATGTTGTCACTCTCACCCGATGCTGGTTGGGTGTCTGCTCACTTTGTCATCAGCCAGTCGGGAAAAGCTCTGCTTTAATTGAGTCTCTACTACGGGCCAAGCTCGAGGCATTTCAGATATGTTTAATACTCATAGCAATTCTCTGAGCTAAGTATTACCTCCTTTTCATGATGGAGAAAACTGCAGATCGGGGAAGTGATTTACCCATTACCAGCTATTGAGTGACTGAGTCAGGATTTGAACTTGGATTTAGATAGTCCCGAGTTTTCCCAACTTCCTGTGTCCTCAGGTTCTGGCAGAAAACCAAGGATGAGGAGGATGATTGAATCCCTCTCTAGGCTTCACTCCCTTCCATCAGGTACCCACACTCCCAAAAGGTGCCTGAATCTCCTCCTACCTGGTTGGAAACCTGGAGGCTCTGAGTGTCCATGCTGCTTTCCTGAGGGTTCTGGATGTGAAGCATGACCATTTTTCTGTATCTCCAGGCAGGTAGAAAGAGACAAAGTCACCTATAGCATAATAGTACACAGCCACGTGGCAAGCAGAAAACCTTAAACTAGCTCACCCAGCCCTGTGGTATTGCAGTTCCTCTAGATGAAGGGCTGTGCCCCTCTACCTGGGGCCACCTGCTGTGTGATTTGGACTCACAAATGATATGGGGTTCTGCAACTGGTGGCCACAGGCTGTGGTGACATCTGACCCTGGGTATGCGTGGGAGGCTTTGAGGCCAGTGACTTGCAAGTAGCGCTCAAACCCTGTTTTTTTTGACCTCAGGTTTCCTACTCATAAAGTGGGAATAGAAGTAGGTCATGCAGTGGCCTGATTTGCAGATTACATGTAAAGGCATTCTGCATTTCAGTCAGTTTGTACATTCTTTGCTAGAACTTTTACGGTATATCTTTTTAAAAAGACTTTAAAAAATAGAGATTTTAATTCTAACTTTATTAGAAAAGTCTATTTTCGATTTCTGGTGCTTCTGTGAGATAGATCATCTTAATTAGGCATAGCCAGAAGAGCAGTAAGTACCAGTCACTTCCGGGGACCCCAGCGGAGAGATTTTAGGATTTAGAGACCGGAGGCCTTAGGTACAAAACAGATTCAGCTTTTTCACAAAGCACAAAATCTTTTAGCCATCTTGCAGAGAAGAATGTGGCTTGAGGCAGGAATCTCCAGAGTGTCTCACCCTTCCCAAGTCCCACTTACAGAAAAGAGCACAGATCATAAATAATATGGCTTGGATGGGCGCGGTGGCTCATGCCTGTAATCCCAGCACTTTGGGAGGCCAAGGTGGGTGGATCATCTGAGGTTGGGGATTTGAGACCAGCCTGACCAACATGGAGAAACCCCATCTCTACTAAAAATACAAAAAATTAGCTGGGCATGGTGACCCATGCCTGTAATCCTGGCTGCTTGGGAGGCTGAGGCAGGAGAATCACTTGAGCCAGGGGGGCAGAGGTTGCAGTGAGCTGAGATTATGCCACTGCACTCCAGCCTGGGCAACAGAGTGAGACCCCATCTCAGAAAAGTATTTTGAGGCTGGGCACAGTGGCTCACACCTGTAATCCCAGCACTTTGGGAGGCCGAGGTGGGTAGAATACCTGAGGTCAGGAGTTCGAGACCAGCCTGGCCAACACGGAGAAACCCCATCTCTGTAAAACAACAACAGCAACAACAAAACAACAAAAAAAGTCACTGGAAATGTTTTGAACAGCAGCAGCCTTTTGTTACAGCAAAAATTCAACAGGTCAATTATATGGGCTGGGAGGAACTTACACTTTAGCTCCCTTGCACATTTGCAGTTCACTTATTCCTGGGGAGCAGTGAAAAAGCTGGGATGGAAGTGAGGCTTTCTTCACCACATCGGTGGCCCATTTTCCCAAGTCCTACCTGAACTCCAGCATGAATCCCTGAGGACAATTTTCTTAAATCAGATTTCCCCTTACTTAGCATTGGTATTGGATATGCATGTTTCCTACGGGAATGCAAATGTTCAAGCGTTGCAAAATACAGAAGTCGTTTACTACTGCAGAATGTCCAATCAAGCAGTTGTACTGAGGAAAGCGTTAACTGAAGATCGGACACAAGGGGGCAGTATTGCTCAACACAGATCCTTTGCTGCTGCCGGGGAAGTTGGAGTTTTTAACCTGCTCTCTTCTAAATATGTAAATGTATAAATAATTCTCTTTGCTCCTTTTCCTACAAAGACCCTTAAGCAATTAAAAACATATCAAAGAAATCTGTATGCATCAGCTTTTTAATGTGTTGTTTTTTTTTTTAAGTAAATATTTTTAAGGATTTTTTTTCCCCTCTCAGTTTTTATGAGACTGGCTGGTTATTAGCAAAAATAAAAAACTGCTCCTTTTCCTGGAAGCTGCTGTTCTTTATCAGCAGTGCTGGGGCATTCTGCCCTGGAGATTTGAATATTCTTAAGATTCAGGAGGTTTTGTTCTCCAAGGAGAAATTGATCTGTGGGGAACCTATTGAATCAGGATCTCAAAATTGTCACTTCTGTTTCTTCTGAGTGGAAATTGTCACCACTTAAAGGGACCACCGGGTGCCCTCAGATCACGCTGCCAGTTGTTCACATCCACCCTGGTGTGGTCCACATTGAGGCCTCAGCGTTCTGGGTGCTGCCTTGTCCTCCTTGCGTTGCTCTGAGCCAGCTTCCTGTTGTGCTGCTGCATTTATTAAAATCACAAGCCTGTGGATTTCTCCTTTTTTTTTTTTTGAGACCGAGTCTTGCTCTGTTGCTCGGCTGAAGTGCAGTGGCACAATCTCGGCTCCGTGCAACCTCCGTCCTCCTGAGTTCCAGTGACTCCCCTGCCTCAGCTTCCTGAGTAGCTGGGACTACAGGTGCGTGCCACCACACCCGGCTAATTTTTTGTATTTTAGTAGAGATAGGTTTCACCATTTGGGCCAGGCTGGTCTTGATCTCCTGACTTCGTGATCCACCCACCTTGGCCTCCCAAAGTGCTGGGATTACAGGCGTGAGCTACCGCGCCCGGACGGGTTTCTCCATTTTTGAAGGTTTCTTACTAGAAGCTGTTGGAATGCTGAGTATTCTCCTCCTTCCCCTGAGCCCGTCTGCCACGGGCCTCCCTTCAACAAGGCTTTCCTTCTTGTGTTCATGCCCACAGCCCCTGGTGTGGCCTCATTTCCAGATTCCCTCTCCCCCTCCGAAGAAATGGTTTCCATATGTGACCCCACGCGCTCTGGGCAGGCACTTTTGGAGGGGCTGACCTCCCGGCTCTCCTCTGCAATCATCAACTGTCTCACACCTCCTGCTTCCTTCCAGGCTGCAGAGCTAAGAGCTAAGAGCCCAGGGGCAGAGGGCCCTCTCCAGGCAGATTTTCTCTGCAGCCTTTGCTGACTCAGGAGTGTGGTAGTTGCTGGCCTCAGGGTTCTGTCTGGTGCTTTCAGTCTGATCTGCCCAGCCGAGGCTGTGAGGGTTTCCATGGATAGCTGGGAGCTGGATTCTGGGAGTCTGAATGCTGTCACCAAGAAAAGACCATTTGAAGCTGGGTGCCATGGCTCATGCCTGTAATAGCACATTGGGAGGTCGAGGTGGGCAGATCACTTGAGATCAGGAGTTCGAGACCAGCCTGGCCAACATGGTGAAACCTTGTTGCTACTAAAAATACAAGTTAGCCAGGCATGGTGGTGGGTGCCTATAATCCCAGCTACTTGGGAGGCTGAGGCAGGAGAATCACTTGAACCCGGGGGCAGAGATTGCAGTAAGCTGAGATTGCGCCACTGCACTCAAGCCTGGGTGACAGAGACTCTGTATCAAAAAAGAAAAAAAAAAAAAGACCATTTGAAATCAAGGCACAATGGTAAGCATGGTTGTGGTTCTGCAGAAACTTCATATTGTTTCTTGGGATTTCTTTTTAAGAAACACGGAGGTAGGTTGGACACAGCGGCTCACATTTGTAATCTCAGCACTTCGGGAGGCTGAGGTAGGAGGATTTCTTGAGGTCAGGAGTTTGAGATCAGCCTGGGCAACACAGTGAGACCCCTTCTAAAAAAAAGAAAAAGAAACACAGGGAATTCCTGTGTGGTGCCAGGTCCAGCGAGAAGCCCTAAGACCCCACAGAGGGATGCGAACAGCCTCTACCTGCCCTCCAACGCTGCCCATCACATAACTAACCCTGTCATGACTCAGTGAACCAGGCCTGGCAGACGCCAGCGGCAGGTGACTGATTCATGCTGCAGAGTTCAGCTTTCAGCTGAGAAGTGAGCCCAGAGTCTCTTGGACTCGTGCACACACACGACCTGAGTCGGGGCTGTCCGGCTTGGAGCCAACAGACTCCCTGGTCCATCAAACCCAAGTCCGCGCCAGGGCTGCAAAGGCAGTGTGGGTGCACCAGAGGTAGTGGCATGCTTGTGGGCTCAGGTGGTTTGTCTTCTAGATTTTCATCTTGGGAAGGAATTGGGATGTGTTCTGTGAGTTCACAATGGGGCAGAAGAGAAGTGGCAGGAAGGCAGATGGTATCTGTTGAAAGTGCCCGTGGTTGCAAGTATCTCCTGGGTGCAGAGGCAGAAGCAAATAACATGAATAGTCATATACAGTTTTAAAATTCATAGATTTACTGTTTGGAGAAGTTTTAGGTTCACAGCAAAACTAAGTGGAAGGTGCAGAGGTTTCCCATACACCCTCAGCCCCTACACATGCACAGCCCATGCTGTTATCAGCGTCCTCCACCAGAGGGTACATTTGTTACAATGGATGAACCTGCCTTGATGCGTCACCATCTCCCAGAGCCCAGAGTTTCCATAGGGCTGTCTCTTGGGCTTGGACAATGACATGGATCCAGCAGCGTAGCATCATATGGAACAGTTTCAGTGCCCTAAAAATCCTCTGTGCTCCACCTATTTATCCCTTCCTCCCCTTAACCCCTGACACCCACTGACCTTCTACTGTCTCCATAGTTTTTCCTTTTCCTGAATGTCACATGGTTGGACTTAAACAGCCAGTGTAGCCTTTTCAGACTGGGTTCTTTCACTTAGTACGCATTTAAGGTTCCTACACGCCTTTCCATGTCTTGACAGCTCATTTCTTCTCTAGCACTGAATAACTGAATAGTCATATTTGTCCAGAAGTCTGGAGTGGGCGGTCCCGAGATGCTGCACGGGCTCAACAAGGTTATCAAGGACCTGGTTCCACGGCTCTTTCAGTTTCACACCCTCGATCGGGTCACCTGAGCCTCTCATAGCTGCAGAGGCAGCTGCACCTCTGGGAACTGAGACGTCCCGGACTGAGGCTGGAGGAAGGGGAAAGGCAGGGGAAAGGGGATGCCAGCCCAGGCTGAAGGCCCCTGCTGAGAACGCCCACTTACATCTCACTAGCCAGACCTGGGTCATGTGGCCACCTCTGGATGGCAAAGGGAAAATAAATGGCCAGGTCTGGACTAGGTCAATCATGGCTCACCACAGCGCTGGGGAGGGGCATCTACTCCACTGCCTTGGAACATCCGGGCCCTGTTAGTAGAGAAGTGTGTGTACGTGTATGTGTGTGAGCTAGTGTGTATGTTAGTGTGAGTATTAGTGTGCATATGTTAGTGTGTTAGTGTGTATGTGTTAGTGTGCATGTGCGTACACGTGTTAGTGTATACATGTATTAGCAGGTGTGCATGTGTCTGAATGTGTGTGTGCGTGTGTTAGTGTGCGTGTGAGTATATGAATGTGCATGTGTGAGCGTGTACATGTGAATGTGTATTAGTGTGTACATGGTGCATGTTAGTGTTAGTGAATGTATGTGTATGTGTGTGACTGTATACATGAGTGCACGTGTGTGTACACGTGTGTGTGCACGTGTGTGTGTGCATAGATATGTGTTAATGTATATTGAACCAGTGCTGAGAAGTAATGGAAGGTGTCTGTCAGCCACAAAATGCAATACAAAGACCATTTTCACATGGAGAAACTGAAGGAGCTGGTCAGGAAAGCCGAGCCCCGTTAGCAGAGGTGGGCGCTGTCATGCTGGATTAGAGAGTCAAGGGCCCGCTTGCAGGGGACAGGCCATGTGAAGGTAATTAGCACATGAATGGTACAGATAAAGTTTGGAGGCGGAAGGAATAACCGTGTTGGAGATGTTGGACCTGGGCACTGAAGAATGGATAAAACTGTTTCAAAAGTAGCTGTTTTATTATAAAAGAGTGACAAATATTGCTCCTTGTCCTTTAATCTCTATTCGTTCCTTCTCTGTGGTTAAGAGCAGCCAGTTTTTGGCAACATAAGGGCTGCCTTTCCCATCTTTCCTTGCGGCCAGGAATGGCGCCGGGGAGGGAAGGGAAGCATTCAGGCCGCTTTTGGGTCGTGGACCCCAGGGGAACAGGCCCCTTCCCTTTTTCTCCTCCGACCTGTAGGCCTGCAGCCCAGGTGGCAGAACAAGGAGACAGAAGGAAACTGAACCTGTGCAGCTCTGTCAGAGAAAATAAAAGGTTTTCTTGTTTAAATCAGTATTATTTTGGTCGTGTCTTTGTTAATATGAGCCTGTATTATAATAAAGTCATAAGCTGATAGTGTCTCCTGAAAGCTACTTTAATCATACTTATCTAAATCAATGCTTACCTAGCCTTGCGGTGTTAAGGAGCAGTTGATAGCTTCCTTTTTAAGAAGGCCTTTCCTGCGCTGTGATTGGTTGATGGTCCATTTGCGTCTTGGGTCTGAAGGCGCGGTGGGTGTTATTTGGAAATGCCAATTGGTGCTTCCTTTTTGTCCCCTAATGCTTCACTTGGGTAGGGCTTGGTTATTTCAGGGAAGAGATGGAACAGCAGAAAGAACCAACTGGGGTCAGGTCTAGCTTTTCCATTTCCGGGGCTACCACAAAGAACAGCTGTGCACAGACCCTGGCTGGGGAGGCAGATGTGAGAGACCCATTGCCAGCACAGACAGAGAGAGTGCAGGACCACAGGGGCCTTGAGTGGGGAGTGGGCATGCCTCAGCGGGATCGATGGCAATGAGGTCCCCTCAGAGGGGCAGGCATGGATATCAACCTTCTCGGCCCACCTCAGCCCCTCCCCTAGGGAAGAACGAGGTGAGTCCCCTAGAACTCAGCTGCAAGTCGGCCAGTGGACTGAGCTTTGGCCTCTGCCATCAATGGGGTGAGGGCTCGTGGTGGAAATTAAGCCGTGCTATGGAGGAATGCACAGAGCTGAATTTCCCACACACCTGCATTCACTGAGAGACTGGTACCTGCTACACAAACACTTATGGAGATCAGTTCTGAAGGGCCCAGCAAAACACTGGGTATTGCAGATTCAAAGAATGTGGCCGATACAGATGCATGGGTCGGCCCTCCCTTCCACCTCTTTTCTCCCTAGTCCAGCCACAGGGGCTCTATGTGACCATGCTGGGAGGTCTTAATGCTGCTTGGTCATCTGAAGACCACTGGAATATTATCACAAATGTAGACTCTATAGAACTAAAACATGAGTTGCCTTTCCTAGTGGCAATTTTGAAAGTTTTTTTTTTTTTTTTTTCCAACAGCTACCCACTTTGCACAGAGTGCTTGACCCAGAGTAGAAGATGCACTGAATATTTGCTGATGGAAGAGAAGAAACTGTGTTTCTTTGGGATTTCCCAACAATTTAGACTTTGTTTGAGAGTCAGGTGACTGTAAGTAAATGGATCCTGTTGGCACAATCATCGTTTCTATTTGGAAGGAAACAGACAATCAGCACCAAAGTGACCTCTGAGGGCAAACACCTGAGACCACAAAAATGTGTCCCCTGTAGAAGAAAGATCGAAGAGAGCTGGAAAGAACTGTGTCATTGACTAGACACGAATGAGGCTGATTTTGCATAAAAAAAGCTTTCCATGACATTTTATTGCTTATCTTAGAGCTGTACTAAGAATTGTAAATTAAAGAGTGAAAATAATTTACTGAAATCCCACTTCTTTACCTTAAAAAGTCACTGATGAGCAAAACTGTGAACAAATAGCTTTCAAGAAAGTCAGCAGCAAAATAGTTTATACAAACAAATTATCCTGGTAGTGAAGAAAACGTTCTGAAAAATGGGATGCTTGGCCATAATAATGTGAGCTATTTTAGGACCTAACATGGACGGAATTTCACATAATCTTAGGGAAGGTCTTTCATGAAATACCATAAATCATAACAAAATTCAGAAGCTGTAAAGGAAAAGATTGATAAATTTGACTTCATACAAACTAAAACTTTTGTAAGTCAAGAATGCCATAAGCAAATTTAAAATACCAACCACAAAATAACCATCAAATTAAAGTATGAAGCCAATCTTCAACCTAGCACTTTCCAAGTATTTTTCTTTGCTAAAAAAATATTTGCAATACATTATGGTGGAAGCTAACAGCTAGATATTCACTGAAATCTACTTTCCTTCTTTAATTGCCATGGGATTCTAGGGAGGCCTACATAGCACTCTTGGGTGGCCCCCACAATCCCTAGTAGTACCTGGTGTTCATGCCCTTGTATAGCCTCCTCCCCTTGAGTATGGGTAGGACATGTGACTTCTAATTGCTATAACATGGCAAAGGTATCAGGATTGACATGATTATGTGTATGTAATTATGTGTATAGCATTGTTATATCCATCTTCCTGGATTTTCTCTCTCCCCATTGGTCTTGAGAAAACCCTACACGGCAAGGAACTGAGGGCTTCTAGGAGCTGAGGATAACAGGGCAAGGATGATGGATAATAAGGCAAGATGTTGAAGCTTCCAGTCCAACTGACTTTTGCCAATCTGACTGGACTCGAAAGCATATCCTTCCCCAGTCAAGCCTCAGATGAGACTGCAGCCTGGCCAGTGACTTGACTTCAGCCTTGCAAAGGACCCAGTTGAGCCAAACCAAACTCCTCACTCCCAGACTTTGTGAGATAAGAAATGTTTAGTTTTAAGCCACTAAGTTATTAGTGGTAATATTCTTAGGCAGAATAGAATAGAGAGTTAATATACAGCCCAACTATACTGCATCTTTCAGCGTCCTGGCAGTTAGATGTGGCCACATGACCGAGTTCTAACCCACAGGATATGAACAGAGCAATGTGAGTCACTTCTGGGCCAGAGGTTGAAAGAGTTGGCATGACTCTTGCACATGTTATTCCCCCTTCTCCATGGCTAGAACACAGACGTGCCTGTACCCCAGTGTTGACATTGCAGAAGAGAACAACATCTTCAGTCATGGTGGAGAAATAAGACAGAAGGAACCTGAGTATCTGAATGTGAGTTTAGTGTATTATGTGAGTGGCCATGTGTAGCAGAATAAGACATTCACCTTAGACTGTCATAGTTGAGAGAAACAACCATTTATTTCATTTAAGACACTGAATTGTGTTGACTCTTTTTGTTATAGCAGCTAGCCGAACTAATTTCTGTAAGAAATAAAACATATAATTCAAGAAGAAAAAAACCAATGAAATAATTAAAAACTGGGCAAAAGACAAATAAAGACCCTTTACAAGAAAATAAATATAAGAAGATGAAAAGTCCTTCCATCTTGTTCTCCCCCAACCCCCGGCTCCTAGAACAGAAACCATCTTATTCTTAAGAAAAGTAATATTTGTCTTTTCTGAGACATACTTTTTACCTAACTGGCAATGTTAAAATGTTGATGGTTCCCAATGATGACATTGGTGTAAGGAAACTTTCCTTCTAATATACAATTCTGTTGTTAGAAATCTAATATTGTGTAACATTTCTGGAAGACACACACACACACATACAAAACAAGCAGAGTACTAGAATATATCTGGGATGTACAGCAATGTCTGTAGTCTGCCTACTCATGCAAATAAAAATATGCAAGTACATATTTCTGAGTATATGCATAATCATTTTTTTCTGGAAGGAAATTGCAAGGAATTGTTAACCTGTGGATAGAATGACTGGGGCTGAGCTGAAAATGTCTTCATTTTATGTCTCTTGACTACTTAAATTTTGTTACAATGAATTTTTACTTAAAAAACATATAAATAAATAAATAAATAAAAATGTATACATAAATAAAAATGGATACTCTAGCATTCTTACAAAATCAAAGTAGAAATGACATTAGGGCTTTAGCAGGGGACAGGTTGGACATGGATGGTGCCTCTATATGATGGACCGTGACTGGGCCATGAAAGGAATGAGGCAATTCTGTCTGCACCCGCGTGGACAGATCAACAAGGCAACAGGGGAAGAATGGCCTTTCAACAAACGGTGCTGGGAAAACTGGATCTCCATAAACAGAATGGGTTTGGACCTTTTCTAACACCATATACAAAATTAACTTGAATTGGATCAAAGTTTCATGACGTTGGATTTGGTGAGGATTTCTTGGATATGGCACAAAAGGCATGGGCAACAAAAGAAGAAAATAGGCAAATTGGACTCCATGAAGACGAGAAACATACGTGCATCAAAAAGACACTTTCTGCAGAGTAAAAAGGCAGCGCATTAAATGGGAGAATATGTTTGCAAATCATATATTTGATAAGGGATTAATATCCAAAATATGTAGAGGACTAAAAATTAAGAACAAAAAGACAAACAACCCAATTAAAAAAGGGGCAAAGGACTTGCATAGACATTTCTCTAAAGAAGATGTACAAATGGCCAGTAAGCACATGAAAAGATGCTCAACATCATTAATCATTAAGGAAATGCAAATCAAAATTCTAATGAGAACCATTCATTAGGATGCCTACTGTAAAAAAAAACAAAACAAACACAGAAAATTACAAGTGTTGGTGAAGATGTGGAAAAATGGGAACTCTTGTGCACGGCTGATGGGAATGTAACTTGTTGGAGCTGCTGTGCAAAACAGTATGGCAGTTTCTCAAAAAATTAAACATAGAATTACCATATAATCAAGCAATTTCACTTCTAGATATTGATCCAAATGAATTGGAAGCAGCCTCTTAAAGACATATTTGTATACCAGTTTGCAGCATGATTCACAACATCCAAAAGGTGGGAGCAACCCAGGTGTCCATCAGTGATGAATGGATAAGCGAACTGTGCTACATATATACAATGGAATATTATCCAACCTCAAAAAGGAAGGTTCGGACGCACGCTACAACATGAATGAACCTTGAGGACATTAGGCTGAATGAAATAAGCCAGTCCCCAGAAGACGAACACTATGATTCCACTTATATGAAGTATCTGGAGTAGTCAAATTCATAGAGACTGGAAGAATGATGGTTTCCAGGGGCTGGAGGGAGAGAGATAGGGGAAGTTGTTGTTTAATGGGTACAGAGTTTCAATTTTGCAAGATGAAAAAAGTTCCAGAGATGGATAATGGTAATGGCTGTAGAAAGATGTGAGTGGGCCGAATACTGCTGAACTGCACACTTAAAAATAGTTCAGAGGGTACATTTTATTTGATGTGCATTTTACCACAGCAAAAAAAGGAAGAAAAAGCAACTGGCAAAAACAATGTGCATATGGCACAACTATAATTTATCAAAATATATATTGTTGTATGTGTAAAGAATTTCTGAAAGAACACACAAAAAATCTGTTGATGGTAGGGAGACTGGGAAATCAGATGACGGGGAGACTTTTTATTGTATACCTTCTGGTAGTGTTTGGAATTTTAGCTTATGATGTACACACCTTTTTGAATTTAAAGCAAATTATCAATTACATTTACTTTGGTGTTGATTCCATAAATTATTCTGGGGCAACCAATGAGGATTATACTGATTCTTTATGTTGGTTTCTGCTGAGATATTTTGAGTTGTTGGATTTTGGTTTCTTTTATCAAACTCTGTTTTCCAAACGATAATACTTAATTCTTTAAGAGGAGAACAGTGAGACAAATTAAAAATTTACTTGGATTGCATTTGAACAACTTGAGTTAACATATAAAACAGTAAAAGAGCCTTCAGCATTTCTTAAACAACAAGTAGGGCAAAAATCTAGAAAAAATCTAGAAATCATTTGGCAAAAAAAAAGAATATATGTCATCACTAATTTGGAGGGACTGTGCTTCTGTGCTGTCTAGTAGACTCTAGGTGCTATGAAGGAAATGTGCAATACATCTGTGTTGGGTAGGGAGTAGTTCCATAAACAATTTTCACAGCTAATGTAAATTATTGTAGACCAGATGGCTAGTACATTTTGACTATACCTTTAGTCATCAATGTAGTAGTTAAAATAATGAAATTATCTATTTAGAGACAAGGAAGGATAAACAAGACATTACCTTTAGGAAAGAAAAGAATGAGTAGAAATGTATTTTTATCCCTCTGAGTGATTCAGCATAAAAACTTTGGATTTGAGTGTACGCACAGGTCCACGGGGGAACAGTCGTTGGGTAGCAAGTGGCGTTTTCTGGAGGACGGAACAGCTTCCCGGGCTGGGAAAATGATGCATCTAAATAAAGCCCGTGAAGTACAAGGTCTCACTCGCTGTCATTTTCATTAGGCAGCTTTGTTCTTTTAAAATACAAATGAATGCAGCTACCTTAGAACAGAGTTCTCCGGTAATAGAACTGTTTATTCTACGTCTTTAGCTGAAATGTCCGATTATTTAAAAGTGGTAATAATTTACACCCACTGTTCCGCCGTTGAGCACTTAAGGCACAGTGCCTCAGTGTCATCGCCATCGCCGTTTGGAGCCGGGTGCTCCTTCACGTGGGATGCTGCGCGGCGCCCCTGGCCTCTACCCGCCAGCTGCCGATACATCCCCTTCCCCAGGTGTGTCAATCAAAAATGTCACCGCACATTGCCAGATGTCCCCCAGGGGGCAAAATCATCCCTGGCTGAGAACTGCTGCTTCCGAGGGTGGTGACGGAGAGAGGCCAGGACGGAGGGGGCCGCCCACACCTGCGACGCTACTGGGCCTGGGAGCAACGTGGGCTCCCAGCTTCCTCCAGCCCCTTCCCTGCAAGGGGGAGTGGCCCAGCTGAGGGGCTGGGATTTTCAGGGGCCTTATTTCAATGAGCTGGGGTGGGCAGGGGTTTGTATGTGCGCATATTTGTTGGGTATAGACCAGGAGTGGGACTGCGGTGCCGAGGGGCTGCGTATGCTCAACTTAAATAGTTGTTGCCAGATGGTTTCCAGAAGTGATTGACCGCGTTGCACGCTGAGTAGAGTAGCAAAATGGCAAGGGGATACTGAGCACTTCTGGGTCTTGGGGACCTGGCCGGCAGGTCCGACAGGCAGCCCCAATCTCCCAAGTCCTCATAAGAAATATGAGTGCATTCCTTGGACATTGCAGGCTCCTGGGATCCCTCCCGTTTCACGAGGCCAGTGGCTGGGCGTGCCTTTTCACTCAGCGTTGAGGAGTCATGCAACAGAGGAGCCTCTAGGTGGCGCTGCATCCTGCGGCTTAGAGGACTCGAGCCATTCCCATCCGTGCTGCGGGTTCATCGTGACCTGAGGCCGGCCTGGTTGGCCCCTGAGCCCAGAACTGCACCTGGTCTCAGAAATGCTGCGGAGGGCGTCTAAGGGGGTGGTGAAAGGCTCTTTCCTGACAAATGCGTGTGTGTATATGTGAGTGGTGTGTGTGTGGTGTATGGCCTGTGTGTGTGTACATACAAGTGTGCTGTGTGGGTGTGTGGCATGCATGTGTGTGAGTACATGTATGTTGGGGATGGGTGGGGAGGGGAGGCATGCTGTGCTCCTGAAAAAGTCTTGGTCCCTGCTGGAGATTAGGAATTCATGCAGAAAGTTTTTAAAAGACAACAGTTTACCTGCAGGACACACACACACAAATTAATTTTTTCAAGTACAAAATTCAAAGCCACATAAAATTAAGCAGTGTAAAAGCAAGTGACCCTTCCATCCTTCCCCAGCTTCTATTTGTCTCTTTTCTGCAATGAAAATAGTGTAAGCACGGTGAAACAGAATATATATGACATATCATCTCTCTCTATAATCACCATATAAAATTAATATATACATGTCAAATACAGATTAATTACAAATATGATTAATATATTATGTATATTATATATATCATTTTCGTTGGTATGTGTTGAGTGACAGGGTCTTATCTGGGCCCTCGGGAGTGACGTTTTCTGCCTGGGCTCCTGTTGGTCTGCAGGCCCTTATGCTACAGAGTAGGCAGTAGCAGTGGTAGGACAAATGGGAGGAGGGAAATTCTGGCAGGAGAAGGTCCCTCACCTCCATACACACTTAGATCCACTGATGTGCTTGCACACACATGTGCAAACACACACACACACTTGATCCTTTGGTGTTTATTCTACGATTGGCTATTAACAGATTTGAATGGATTCTTCAAAAGGAATTAGTTTATAGAGTTAGGAGTCTCTCTTTAGAGCTCTGTGTACACGTAGGACATGAGTTGAACAAGCTCTCCCAGGGCACAGATCTGGAATGTGTATGTGTGTGTGTATGTTTGAGACAGAGTCTTTCCCTGTTGCCCAGGCTGAAGTGCAATGGCATAATCTTGGCTCACTGCAACCTCCACCTCCCAGGTTCAAGCGATTCTCTGACCTCAGCCTCCCAAGGAGCTGCGATTACAGGCAAGTGCCACCACGTCCAGCTAATTTTGTGTATCTTTAGTAGAGCTGGGGTTTTACCATGTTGGCCAGGCTGGTCTCGAACTCCTGACCTCATGATCTGCCTGCTTCAGCCTCCCAAAGTGCTGGGATTACAGGTGTGAGCCACCGTGCCCGGCCGAGTGTGTATTGCCTGGCCGAGTGTGTGTGTTTTAAAAGCTTGGCTACCATTTTTGAGAATGATGATGGGTAAAGCGATCTTTGCAGAGATGGGCAAGAGAGAAACTCCTCCTCCACTCCGCTTCTTCATTGGCCACAACACTGAAGTGGTGCCAGCAGCATCCCTTGTGCAGTTCTTGGAGGTGCATCACATCTTTTTGGCTGTAACATTAGAGGAGTCTTAGGTTTCACCAGCATCGTCAGTTTTGACAGATGGGCTGACTGGAGTTCATTAAGAAATGTCCATGTGTGCTCAATTTGCTGGAAACACGTTATTTCATTTTCTTAAAATGGGACACATAAGAGTGAGGATGATTCAGGTCTCTTCCCATCCACAGTGATGCCCTCCCAGCCCTTCTCCAGCTTCTGTTACTATCTCCAATGAGACTGATGCCCCTAAGGACCTCTCAGGTGTGTGAATTTCAGATACAGTGTTGCTTGAAGAGATGTCGGGTCTCAGGAGCCCCTTGAACTCAATGCTACATCAAAGCCAAAGGGGCACCTGTTTCTGGTGGGATGGTGGTTGTATTTGAGGCCTGCAGAGCTGGGAGAGAGATTTGACTCTGAGCTCCCTACCTTAAAAGCTTGAAGCTCTGGGAAACTCAATGACCCACCTTAAGCCATTAAGTCCTCTCCCTGGCTATTTTATTAGAGTCTATATTTCTCTTTAGATCTAGTAATATTTGCCTTATATATCTTGTGCTCCAGTGTTGGATGTATATATGTTTAGAATTGTTATATTCTTTTGCTGAATTGATCCCTTTATCATTATATAATGACCTACTTTGTTTCTTTTTACTGTTTATGACTCAAAGTGTGTTTTATCAGAGATGAGTATAGCTAATCCTGCTTGGTTTTGGGTTTCTGTTTGTATGAGATATCTTTTTTCCTCCCTTTACTTTCAGTCTATATGTGTCTTTAGAGGTAAAATGAGTTTCTTGTAAGCAGCATATAGTTAGATCATTTGAACTATTCATTCAGTCAGTCTATATCTTTTAAGTGGAGTGTTTAATACATTTTCCTGTCATTTTATTCATTGATACCTTGTTGTTTCGTATATTAATTATTCCTTTCTTTCTCTCTTATTTATGATTGTGGTTTGGTAATTTTCTGTAGTGGCAATATTTAAGTCTTTGCTCTTCCTTATTTGTGTGTTTGCTTTTCCAATGGGTTTTTATATTTTTGTGTATTTTAATTATGGTAGATATTGTTCTTTTGCTTTCAGATGTAGGACTACCTTAAGCATTTCTTGTAGGAATGGTCTAGTGGTGATGAATTCCTTCAGCTTTTGCTTGTCTGGGAAAGACTTTATTTCTCATTCATTTATAAAGAAAACCTTTGCTAGGTACAGTATCATATCCTTGGTCAGCAGATTTCTTTTCTTTCAGCTCTGTGCAGCTCTGTGAATATATTACTCCATTCTCTCCTGGCCTATCAAGTTTCTGCTGAGAAATCCACTGTTAGTCTGACCGGGCTTCCCTCTGACTAGATGCTTTCCACTTGTTTTTAGAATTCTCTTTGTCTTTGACTTTTGACAGTTTGATTATAATATGACATAGAGGAGACCTTCTTACATTGTATTTGTTCGGGGGGGTCACTGAGCTTCCTGTATCCAGAAGTATAAATCTCTTGCTAAACTTGGGAAGTTTTTTTAGCTCTTATTTTGTTAAATAAGTTTTATATCCTTTTAGTTTTCTCTTTACCTTCTGGGACACCAAAAATTAGAATATATTGTCACTTTATAGTGTCCCATATGTCATGTAGGCTTAATTCTTTTTTTCTTATTTTTATCTGACTGGTTTATTTCAAAAGACCTCTCTTCAAGTTCTGAAATCCTTTTTCTGCTTGATCTAGTTTAATGCATTCCTTGGTACTAGAATTTTTATTTTATTTTTTTATGATACCCATTTCTTTGGTAAGTTCTCAGTCATATCCTGAATTACGTTTCTGATTTCTTTGTACTATTTTTCTGTATTCTCTTGTATTTTACTCTACATCTTTAATATCATTATTTTGAATTTCTTTCCCTGAGATTTCACAAGTTCTTTTTGATTTGGATCTGTTGCTGGAGAATTATTGCGTTCCTTTGGTGTTATATTTCCTTGCCTTTTCACATTTCTTGTCTCCTCACATTGACATCTGCACATCTAGTGTAACAGTCACTTCTTCCAATTTCTTGAATTTGCTTTCACAGGGTTGGCGGGGGGGTGGGGTGCGCTTTCTCCTGAAGATGTATCTGCAGTGTTGAGTAGGTCACTTTGGTTTTGATTGCGGTATGGTAGCGTAGTCTCTGCATGATTTCTTTGACCTTAAACAGTGTCAGTGGTGTTTGATTTCCTCAGTGGCTTAGGGTATGGTTATTAGTGGAGGCTTTGGTCAGGTTTTGCTGAAGGCAAACAGAGAGTGTTGGCCTGTCCTCAGGTCCCAGTGGTAACAGCAGTGTGCCAAATGTGCCTGTCCTCGAGCTTCAGGGATGTGTATGCTGGTGCCAGTGTTAGCAGGTAAAAGGGGGCTGATTTTCGGGACTCCAGGTAGTTTGCTCAGATGCCAGTAGTGGTGGGCCAGGCAGGTAGGCAGGTTCTTCGGTCCCTAGGCAACAAGCGTGATGTGGGTGATGGCAGTAGCAGTGGCAGGACGAATCTCTGGCTCCCAAGCAGTTTGTGCTGGAAGTCAGAGATTTGGTGGTGGCTAAACATGCTAGGCAGGCTAGCTGCCAGGCTTGCAGGTGGCATGTACAGGCGGGTGCCCACTGTGGCAGGGATGGCGGGTTGATGGGCCTAACGTGAAGCCCCTGGGAGGAGTGCTTAGGTGTCAGTGGCGGAGACTAGGCTAGGCAGTCCTTGGTCCTCTGGATGGCATGCTTGGACTCGGGGGTGCAGAGCCAGGCTGGGTGGACCGGTCCTCAGGCCCCCACTGGTGCTTGCAGGTACTGATTGTGGCGGGCAGGGGTGGGGTGATCCCCAGGGCCAGGATGTGCTGCAGCCCTGCTGCTGGGGAGGGCTGGGTTGCTTTCAGTGGCAGCAGCCACATGCAGGTGGCTGAGGAGTGTACTCCTTGCTTGTGCATTGGCACCCGTGACTGCTGTGGGCAGGGGAGTTTGTTTTTAAGATGCATGAAAATGTGTGGCAGGGTCACTGCCAGGAGGAATGGAGTCTTTGTGACTGACTTGCACTTCAGCCCTGGGGGCAGCCGTCCGTCACGGTAGCATCTGTGGGTAGGGGATGTCAGTGGGGTTCCAGGGATGTGGAGATGCAGGGGCTATGGGTCCAGGCAGGACGTGGTCTGTTGAGGGCTAGTTTCTTATTGTGACACCCTGTTGTAGCTGCCTCGGGTGGGGGTGAGGTGGGACCTGGCATGAGATCCCCTCTGGAGCAAAGCCATTGCATGGTCCCTAGGCAGCTCCCTAGGTAGGTCTTCAGGCCTGTGAGTGTCTAGGGGTGTCCCTGTGACTAGGATGCAGGAGTCTGTGGTGGAAGTGCGGACCCCTGGGGGGTCACTCACTCACCCCTTCCCTGCACTGGGAGCCTCTCCAGGATCCCAGCTGACCCCTGCCAAGCAGGCTGCCTTGCTTTCCTCTCCTTCCTGGCTTTAGGTGTTTCTTGTCACTCTCTGTTGAATTATCGTGTTCTCTTGGATCATCTGTTCAAAGTGTGACCATCTACTTGCTATTTGGGTTTTCGTTGTGGAGGGGTGAGTACTGGAAGCTGTAGTCAGCCGTGCTGAAGCCCCTCTGAGAACCCGGTGTTTTTGACTCCTTATTAATTTTGACAACACAACTTTCTTTTGCTAACTTTATACTGATCCTTACTTACATCGCTTTCTTGGATTTGTTTTTTTTTTATTCCTGCCAGAGTAAACCCTTTAAGAATTTTCTCAAACAGCGCTTTGTGGAACAAATTCTTTGAAACCATGCATATATGAGCCCAGAGCTAGAGCTTTTTTGTGTTAAATAATAATCTAACTAGATGCACTGTTTTAAGTTAAAATGCTTTTCTTCAAAAATATTTAAGGTGTGATCCATAGTTTGCTTGCATTGTTATCGAAATGCCTGATAAAAATCTTATTTTTATTCTTTTGTAGATGTTGTGGTCTCAACTGGGTCCTCTAAAAGGATGTTGAAATCCGAATGCCTTTGGAACTAGGCGTTTGTAAGTTGCAGATGTAATTAGTTAAGAGATGAGGTCCTACTGAAGTAGGCTGGGTCCCTAATCCAATATACTGGTGTTCTTCTAAGAAGAGGGGAAGAGACACCGGAGACACAGACCCACAGGGAGAAACCCACTTGTGCATGGAGACAGAAATGGACTGTTGTGTCTACGAGCTGAAGACACTGGTAAAATCAGAAACCACAAGAGGGGCATGGAATGGACTCTCTCCTAGAGCCTTCCGAGACAGCGCAGTCTGCCGGCATCTGGATTTTGGACTCGCAGCCTCCGGAACCGTGACAGAGTAAATTTCTGTTGGTTTTAAGTCACCCATTTGTAGTGCCACCCTTCGTTCGGGCAGACCCAGGAGACGAATCCAGCAGGCCATCGACTCTTTCTCCTGGAAGAGGCACCGGCTCACGTTTTTGTTCACTCTTGGCTTCCTACTGCCTGGCTGGCGTGGGATCAGCCTGTCCTGTTCAGTGCCCTGTGAATCCTGTCAGTCTGAAGGTTTATAAATGCATGTCACTTTTTAATTTTAGTTTTGGGAGACTTTCAGTCATTGTTTCTTTTTCTTTTCTTTTTTTTTTTTTTTTTTGAGAAGGAGTTTTGCTCTTGTTACCCAGGCCGGAGTGCAGTGGTGCGACGTCGGCTCACTGCAACCTCCGCCTCCTGGGTTCAAGCAGTCCTCCTGCCTCAGCCTCCTGAGTAGCTGGGACTCAGTCATTCTTTCTTGAGTGATGTCTTTCCTGTGCCCCTTTTCTGCTTCTCTCTCCCTTTAGGGAGATGTCCGTACCTCACCTGACTGTTCTGCCCTTTCTGCTTCTCTTCCCTTCCTGACTCCGGACCCCCAGTGCACCCTCTTTTTTTTTTTTTTTTGAGATGGAGTCTTGCTCTGTCACCCAGGCTGGAGTGCAATGGCACAATCTCAGCTCACCGCAACCTCTGCTTCTCACTTGAACATGGGAGGCAGAGGGTTATGGTAGAGAGTGAGCTTGCTCTGATGTTTCTTTCTCTCTCTCTTTTTTTTTTTTTTTGAGATGGAGTCTCGCTCTGTCACCCAGGCTGGAGTGCAATGGCACGATCTCAGCTCACTGCAACCTCCTCTTCTCGCTTGAACATGGGAAGCAGAGGGTCATGGTAGAGAGTGAGCTTACTCTGATGTTTCTTTCTCTTTTTTTTTTTTTTTTTGAGATGAAGTCTCACTCTGTCACCCAGGCTAGAGTGCAGTGGTGCGGTCTCGGCTCACTGCAACCTCTGCCTCCTGGGTTCAAGCAGTTCTCCTGCCTCAGCCTCCTGAGTAGGTAGGATTACAGCGCTCACCACCACACCCAGCTAATTTCTGTATTTTTAG
>CAUYLG010039666.1:0-112488 GCA_963573385.1 Cacajao melanocephalus
TGGGCAGTAGAACAAGAATCCTGTTCTCTCTCCCTCTTTTTCTTCCTCTTTCTTTCTCTCGTACATTCTTTTTTTTTTCTTTCTTTCACTCTCACTTTCTTTCCTCTCTTTTCCTTTCTTTCAAAAAATAAAAAAAAAAAATGAAAAATGTGGAAAGCAGTCTTCTTTTATTCAGTCCCACATCCCTTCCACGGCAGGTATCTGGAAAGAAACTTGTGGCAATAAAAAGGGAAAAAAACATGAATACTATGTAGTTCTTTCCCTACAGTTACTTTAGGCAGTGGATAGTATTTTATATGTTCTAAACTGTAATGAGTAGTATGATGAGTAAAAATATGCCAGCTCTCAATGAACCGTAATCAGTATCTGATGGTGTAGTTGTGCTGGCAGTGGGTGGGGAGATGATGAGGCCGTGGATGAGCTCAGATTCCATCCCACAGATTCCGGTGGACTTTGTTTTTCTGTTGTTGTTGTTGTTGTTGTTTATAATCTTTCAGACTTGTTTCTGCCACAACCACTTATGTAAAATGCTTCAGCAGATACACAGTTCTTAGCCCCCTGCAATAAAGCTGCTTCCAGTGCTGAAACCAACATTAATAAGGAGAGAAGAAAGTTATTCAAAACTGAAACCAAGGCCAGGCATGGTGGCCCACGCCTGTAATCCCAGCACTTTGGGAGGCTGAGGTGGATGGATCACCCAAAGTCAGGAGTTCAAGACCAGCCTGGCCAACATGGTGAAACCCCGTCTCCACTAAAAAAAATACAAAATATTAGCTGGGTGTAGTTAAACCAGATTAAGTTCACTTTCCAATTGCTTTCAGCTGACAGATTCCTGAGTACTCAAGCATTTAGGATCCAACACAATTAGCTCAAGTTCCATAGTCCTTTGCTCCAAGACAGCATGCTTGCCAAACTTCCTGCCGTCCGTCCTCAGTCCTACCACATTCTGCTGCCAGAGTCATGTTGATCTCGGAAAGGGGGAGGTATTACTTATAAAGATAACTTATTATGAAGATATGTCATAATTTCCTGAAAATATCAATCAAAGTAATCATGTATGAAGAAAAAATTTCAAGATATCTTTTCATCCCCTTCTCCACTTCAACCCACTCTGTCATTTATCCTGTGGATACATCCAAACATTTTAAGCTCAATTATAAACGTGAGTGTGTGTGTGTGTGTGTGTGTGTGTACATGAGTGTGTGTGCATGCGTGCTGGTTTTGAAAAATTGATATAAATCTTAAAAGCAAAAACTGTTAGGGAGATACATGCATATTAGGAATGTAGACTAGTGTCCACAAAAGATTATAAAATTTTTTAAACAGATGTAAGTCATATGGATAGTATGATTATTCCTTAATAAGGAGTCACCACAAGGCAATCTCTTCCACAAGACCCTCTAAGCCCTCTGTGAGAATTTGAAACATTATGTAATCTTGTCCCACAATTTTTTTTTTTTTGAGACAGGGCCTCGCTCTGTCGCCCAGGCTGGAGTGCAGTGGTGCAATCTCGGCTCACTGAAGGCTCTGCCTCCTGAGTTCAAGAGATTCTCCTGCCTCAACCTCCCAAGGAGCTGGGATTACAGGTGCGCACCACCACTCTCAGCTAATTTTTGTATTTTAATAGAACTGGGGTTTCTCCATGTTGCCCAGGCTGGTCTTGAACTCTTGACCTCAAATGATCCACCTACTTTGGCTTCCCGAAGTGCTGAGATTACAGGCATGAGCCACCATGCCCACCCTTGTCCCACAATTTTTTACTTACTTACTAGATTTAATTTTGCTTTACATTATAGATCACTGCACACATATTTGACTAGTTTCTGGACCATAAGCACTTTGAAAGCAAGGAGTGAGTTTGATTCATCTTTGTATTCCCAGGATTTAATTTAATGGCTAATTTATGTTTTTAGGTTAATCAATGAATACATGAGTGATGTAAGTGATCAGAGATCTCATTAATAAATATTTTCCTATTCTAGACTGAATTTTAAAATGTCTATGCTGACATTACCCTGTATTTTTTATAAGCTCATTCTCTCAGAGTTCTTCTTGTGCTAGAAACCAGACAATTAATGAGCAGGCCTTTAGTACCAGGCCTTTTTGGAGGGCAAACATTCCTCTGAGTTCATCTTGTCTTTCTTTTTTCACTTTAGGTTCTGGGGTACATGTGCAGATCATGCAGGACTGTTGCATAGGTACCTACATGGCAAGGTGGTTTGCTGCCTCCATCCCGCCATCACATATATCTGGCATTTCTCCCCATGTTATCTCTCCCCAACCTCCCCACCCTCTGTTTGTCTTTAATCACTGCAGAATGATGACAGGATGGGAAAAAAAATCAAACTAAGATGCAATTATAATATCCCCTGAAATACCCAACATTGGCTTCAATTAATGAACCAAATATTTTAACGTAGACTCCTGGCTTTCTGATCTTGATCTGTGCCTGACCAGTAAAGGATTCTTGGCTTGTTCTCCTGTGCCTAAATCTCTATCTAGTAACTTGCCTTATACTTCATTTATTTCCTTTCATTTCTCTTCATTCCCAAGTTTGGAACTGGAATTTCAGACTGATGGATGGCGATATAAGGAGTCACAGACTTCTAACTGCTTCCTCAGGCTTCCAGTATTGCTGGTTGCTGGATCCCCATCAGCTCTGTTTAGTGTCCTCAATACTTACTGCCAGCTCCTTCTGTCACCTGCCTCATACGGGAGGCAATATAGCATGATGGATACACAGCCAATATTTAGAATGAGGCCTTCATCTGAATCCCAGTTCTACCACATAACAACTGTGTAATTGTGGGCAAGTTATTTAACTTCTCTGTGCCCATATTTCCTATAAAATGAAATTTATAATGATATGCACAAAAGAGATTTTATAAAGGGATGTTTTTAGTGCCCCTTTCATCTGCATTTCCTCCTCATGCCAATTATTTGCTTCATTCCTTCCTTTCCATGTTCTTTCTAATATTATAGTTAGCAAGAAGTCTACAAACTGTGTTTTCCATACTCTCTTGTCAACCTACTTCTGGTTACCTTATCCAAGAGGAGGCTTCAGTGGCTCTGTTAAGAACTTGGAAGATGAGAGGAAGAGAAAAGTTATTATTTTCTACTTCTAATGGTATACCCAGCAGCTGCGGCTGCCAATTCTGGGCTGTGGAAGAATCCAGGGCATTTTCAGCATGTTCAGCAGGACTATAAACCCAAGCAGACGTTGCTTAATCCCAGCAAGAGCAGCACTGGCCACGCCTCCACCACATCTGTTATAACTTCTTAAACGTTAACAACATTACTCTCATGCAAATACAGAATGAATACTGTCAAATATTTTATTCAACTCAGTAATACGAGAAGTAGCCAGATGATAAGGCAGGTTCAAAAAGAGAATCAGGAAATGGATATGTATAGAGTCAACGACTCAAAAGAATAGTGAAATGAAATTGCTAACAGATACAAATTTGGTTAACATTCTGCGAGGCAAAAATCCGTAGCCTTTGAAACTGTCTTTTCAGACACAAGTTATTTGTATTCTTGCCGGAGAAAAATCTGCGAGTTAAGATGTATCCTGTATCTTTATTAAGTCTGGACAAAGTACATTCCCCCAAATTTCCTTGGACGAATCTCAGAAGACAGTGAAAAAATGTGCTGCCCTACTTTTTGCCTCATTTCCAATTTTTAGATAATGCTTTTTGAACAAAAATAAAAAAATAATGTCCTTGTTACGCAAGCACAGCTTAGGACAAATCTCCACAAATCCAGAAAACCTTTCAAATTGGTATTGGAGCCATCATTGTTCAGATGAGATGTGGAAGGCGTAGTACATATTTAGTGTATTGTCAGCAATATGTGAGAGTAATAATAGTTGCTACTATTATTTTTTATTATACTTTATTAGCCAACTAGAACAGATAGAAATTAGGGCTGTTTCCATAGTCTCTAACCCATGTTGATGGTTAACTCTAGTATGAGGACCTGGTCCCTCTTCAGCTAACTAGTTTGTTCAAGTTAGTCATGTGATATCCTGGAATATCATAAGAATTAAAGCAGAAGTAACCGATAACTTGCTCAAGTATTCGAGTGTCAAGGAAAGAATTGTTGATTCATTCATTTGGGGGTTTTTCTGTGTCTTTAGGAAATGTACTGTAAACTCAGAGTCAGATGGAGGAGTTACAGCTAAGCTGTACCGTGCACTTCCCTGGGGAAGAAGCCTTCTCAGTTGGTGGTCAGAGTTCGGGCTGCTGCTTCTCACCACATTTATATGGCACTGGATCCAGACCCACAATTCCTGGGGAATGTGGGTACAAACTGAATAGCATCTGGAACACATTCTTGTTTTTCTAACAAGAAAAGGTGATTAACTCAGGATTGGAAAGATTCAAGAAAACTCTTGACCCATAGGTCTATGTTAATTCAGGAGGAATGACTCATTGTGAACATAAAGAAGTGTATTAAGTGATAAGAAACCACTCCACTCTCTGAATTCAAGTAGAGAATGTTGGCCGTTCTTCTTCAACAATGTTTTCAGGGCATTTAAAATTATCAGCACTTTTCTTTTAGTCTGACTCTAATCATTATTTCGGCCCTTTGCATCTTACTAGTCCAACCTCCATGGCTGCGTGCAATAATCACCATCTGAGGCTCTGTGTCGGTGCATATGTGACCTTTGCTCTTGGATTTGACTAGTTCTGCTCCTATTCGGGCATATAATTTAATGGGCTTAAGATTTTCAGTTAGGAAGCTTGGCCCCAGATCTGCCTGATCTAATAACATGCATAGCATTTCCAGCACACAGCAATACCAGCAGCTAAACCCCAGCTTTGACTGCATGCTTCACTCCTGACTTCTGAAAGCATGGGAGAATGCTGTCTTGTTTCTTGGAATTAGAAATTACCCTCTTAACCCAGTCCTGTTGCTGATTCCACTCCTGTATAGGCAAACTTCCTGGAATTTGACTGTTTTCCTAGATCTTGAATAATAATCTGCTGCTGGATAATTCTGGTCATTTCTAAAAAAAATATTCTACAAAAATATACCTTACAGATCTTCCCAGCTTAATTCCTGGACCCCTTGTTATTTGAGGCTTTCTAGTTGTCATCCTTTGCCTACCAAATGAATTTCCTCCATTCTTCCTATTTGACCAACCCTGAAGCATCACTGTGGTGATTCACTGGTTCTGACTCCACCTGATGTGACTCTTTAATGCTCCTAAATGAGCTCCATTTAGACATTGACAGTTTTCCATAGGGAAAAGAAGAGAAATAGTGATTTATATGGTTTATGGAATATAGAGTCCTTAAATATGGTTTGCCTAGGTTACATAAATGAGTAATGGGGCGTCAAGGACCAGAGTGCTGTGTATTCCCTAGAGACCATTACTCACAGTCACCACGAACACTGCTTTCTGGCATATCACAGACAAGTGGCAAATCACAGACAAGTGGGGACTCAATATACAGCACTACCGTGATTATCACTAATTCTCTTTTTGGAGAAACTCAGAAATTTCTTTTTTTGTTTTTTTCATCTCACAATTTAGAAAATGTGGGCAACTTATTCAAGATGATTGCAACACCATACTGCCTAAAGAAAATATGCCAGTCAGCATGATTTGGCCACCATAGGCCACCAGTGTGTGAGTCAGCTACCAAATGTTCCCTAGACATGAAGACTGTGGTACTGGAGCCGACTTGGGTTCCTCCAAATCTGCCCCCTTTGTCGTGTTAGATAACCAGCCATCCTCACCTGAATAGGATGTTTCCATCTTACTGCATTCTTATACTCAACATTTTATTATTATTATACTTTAAGTTCTGAGGTACATGTGCAGATCGTGCAGGATTGTTACATAGGTATACACATGCCACGGTGGTTTGCTGCATCCATCCCCCTGTCATCTACATTAGGTATTTCTCCTAATGTTATCCCTCCCCAATCTCCCCACCCCCTGCTATCCCTCCCCTAGCTCCCCCACCCCCCAACAGACCCCAGTGTGTGATGTTCCCCTCCCTGTGTCCATCTGTTCTCATTGTTCAACATCCACTTATGAGTGAGAACATGCGGTTTTTAGTTTTCTGTTCTTATACTCAACATTTTTGTTCAGACTAAAATATTAGTTTTTAATCAGACATTCAACATTTTTCCTGGGAATCAGTCCTGATAGGTGACTGATAAAGTATTCCTGTCACCATAGTATCCCATGATATCCTAAACTTTGTTGGGAGGGTAAGTCAATTTGAAGGGGGAGTTAAAAGGTTTTCTGAAGAAAACGAATGAGCCCTTTCAGGTTTTAAAGTTCAATTTTTGTTGTTGCTGTTGTTGTTAATCCTTGCTGGAGTTGGGGCAACTTGTTGGGTTTTGTTAACCAACAAAAGTCTGCTATTGGAAAACCTGCCAAAGACCTCATTAGCCAAGGGTAATTCACTGTAAGTGGTAAAAAAGGTAGAGTGGGCCTACACATTTGTAAGAAAAGGTGGCTGCATCCAACAGAGTGCTTTATGGCACTCTATGGCTGAGGCTTGGAAGCTTGTCCAGATTCATCTACCAGGCATAGAACCATGTTTGGGGGAGCAATGGCCGACCTCAGAAGCGTAAACTAAGATGCTGTCACCTTGGAGGCCGAGCACGGGCACCACCGCATCCTGTGTCAGCAAGGTTGTCACTGTGCCTGGAGAAGACCTCCAATATCAGAGTCCCACAGCCACAAGTTGTGAGTGTCCAAACCATTGGTGCCAGAAGACTCGCTGGGTTTTGCCTTTTTCTTTTCCTGGCGTTGAGAAGGCCTTAGGCCCTGCAGACAGAACAGGCCCTGGGGTACTTGAATGAGTCAGAGAAGGGATGTAGAACCATGAACATGTTTTGATTTGAGAAACAAAAAGTGTAGCTATTTGTAACACATATGCGTTTATACTATAAGCTGGTAAAGCAGATCATGCCAGTGACCTACAGGACACCTACGTAAACTCCAGTGATGGAACGTAAGTCGCTCATGACCACCTGGATGCAATCTGGAAGTGAGATGTGACCTGCCTAGGGAGAGAGCCAGACTTTCTTTTCTATGGGATGAAAGGCCTGGGACCCAGAGTAAACCTGACAATGCTCAGGAAAATCAGTACAGAAGAAGAGAGTAATACCCGTCTCCTGAATCCAAAGTAAGGGAGGGCATTCTTGAGGGACAGGTCTGCAGAAGTAGATGGTTCAGACAAACAGACAGCACCCCACTAAGCACCTACGCTAAGGTTGGACAGCAGCAGCAGCCCAGAAGTGGTGAGGTTCTTAGTCAAGCTCTGTGGCCATGTTTGTGTTGTTCTACATTCTCAAGGGAGAATATCTGAAATCTAGATCAACTAGTGAAAGGTGAGTGCAGAGAGGAATAACCCTCTGAACTCAAGTGAGCCCACTTGGGGCTCTTAAACAAATCAGAAAAGCCACAAAAAATAAAAAACCTGGACATCCTGATAAAGTAGGCAGGTGAGAGTCTCAGAGTTGCCTTACTGTAGAGTTCTGATTTCTGATGACTGTTTCTACTCCAAGCTGATGAATCTATGCATTCCAGTGACACATGCTTGTTTAATATAAAATATCTTCATTAAAGAGTCTAGTAAATATTGACATTCCAGTAAGGTGCAGCACGTGACATCAGGGAACTGTTGTCATTTTGCTATGAACACCCAAGACCCAACCTGAGATGCTCAGAGTAAGGTTCACAGCCTGGGTTTTAACCCCTTCTCTGCTCTGTAGCAGCTGCAGGTAATCTCATCTCTCTAAACTTTAAATTTTATCTATAAAATGGGAATACTGTTGTTATTGTGAAATAAGGCATGTAGAGTTCTTACCACTGTGCAGTGTCTATGAATATTATAACAAATAGTTCTAAAATGTCAATTGCTATGGGTTATTTGTATTAATTGACGTAGTACATCACTTTCTGTATCACACATTTGAGCCACGTGAAAAGATACTACACAATCAAGAAGTTGTTCCCCATGAACTTTTCTGCAAAATCCGTTTGTGGTAAAAAATGCAAATTCTTTCTGAAAGCAGTTTGTGTCAGAGACAGTTTGTAAAAATTGTTGGCTGCTGCTAATAGCCATCTCAGATGCTCTGGGAGTCATTTTATGTAAACACATATAAATAATTGATGAAAAGGAGCTGACAGAGGTCTTTCAAATAAAGTGGAGATGGTCAAATGGAGAGCAGAAGTGTTAAGAATGACAGTATGGTAAGTAACTGTGTGCACTAGGTCAAGACTTGCTTTGAATGCTGGTCCATGAGAGGCAAAATATATGAGGAGTGCCATGGGGGAGAATACTGTTCTCTACTCCTGTTTTCTTTCAGGTTAGAAAATGTTCCTGTGTCTTCGACTTTTCTCCTTCCTTCACTGATACCCTGAACTGTCAGAAGATTCCTTCCTGCCTTCCTTCCATCCTTCCTCCCTCCCTCTCTCCCCCTTCCTTCCTCCCTCCTTCCCAACCCCCCTTCTTCCGTCTTTCCCTCTTTTCCTCCCTTCTTCCCTCTCTCCCTTTCTTCCCCTCCTCTTTCTCTCTCTTTCTTTCTCTTCTTTTTTCTTTCTTCAGAATGGCTCTCAGATCATCCGTTGTCAGCACTCTCCTGCCTGGCTCCCTGCCCTCACCTCAGGAGTCCCCTAAAGCTCCACTTTATCCTCACTATAAGATTCAAAGCCCATCCTGCTTCTAGACTAGGGGGATTAAATAGGCATAAACCAAATAGTTTAATCTTTCATCCTCAGGTGAACCTGCACTGCTTCTAAATCTCTGATGAACTAGGAGAACAGAGATCAAGAAACAGGTATAAGGAGAAAGAAATAAGACAGCACAGAACTTCCTTCCTCAAACCCTCCAGGGCCTGGAATCCAAATTCAAATTCCAGCCTCTGTGATTGTGTGTCTGCCACCTTATCTGGCCTTATTAAACTTTAAACAATAAAATCAAAGAGGTAATTTATTAAGCAGGATTCTATGCTATGTGGTATACAAAGCACCTTACCTACATTATCTCATTTAATTCTCATAATACCTTTCACAGGCCAATGGTATTATTATCCCCATTTTCAGTTGGAAAGAAAACCTGAAATTAAAATTGACATTACTTGCCCAAAGTCTCACAACTAGAAAGAGGTCAAGTCAAGATTTGAATCCAAGTTTGTCTAACTCCAAAGCCCAACCCCAGGTGTTGAGTCTTCCTCAGTAAATTCCACTTTTCCGTTTGTTTGCACTCACCTTATGCCCAGATCATTGCAGCAGCTTAGTAACCAAGGTCTTCACTTTGGTCCTCTCCCTACTCCAATCTAAGCCATGATATTCACCAAGAGATGCTTGGGGCTTCCTGCTGCCTCCTGCCTAAGCATAGGGCAATAATAAAAGGATTTAAATCTTATACAGGGTCTTGAAGTTGCTTTGTCCTGAGTACCCTGGGGTGGTCTTCATTCCTTACATTCTTCCCAACCTCGGAGTCTAGAGCTGCAGTTAGCAGATACATTTTGTGCAATATGAACAAGGAATAAATGACCATTTTAGGAAATATTGAGTCATATTCCCCCATAAACTACATTCCTATGAGAAGATCTTTCATTTTTATCACCTTTATTCTTTTAGCATTAACTTAAGTCACTTTACAAGCTGAAAGCGTGGATAGGTGAAGCATGCTGATGCCAGACTTTTGGTGGCGGTGATGCAAAGGACCTGGGATTCACCATAGCAGAAGTTTCAGAACCAACTCTCAGGTCTGCTTTTTCAAGCTTATAAAAAGGCATGAAGATTCTGCATGTAAGGAAACTGCTCCAGCTTTCCATGGCCCATTAAAGGTCTGGGCTTCTTGTTAGTAGACAGTCCTCAAGAGGCTCCTGAGGGAGTAGAAGTAACTAAACACAGCTATAGAGGTACTTGTGACTCTACATTAAAATAAAAACACCTTTAATGTAATCACATTAAAATTCTAAAATTACAGGAAAGAAAAAATATAACCTGTCATTCTACTCCCTAATAGAACTCCCATTAACATCTTACATGTTCCTTTTTCCTGACTTTTTCTAATTGAAATAATAATGCCCATAAAGATACAAGTGTCCAATTCATGAAAGAAGAAATATAAGCCGCCAATATGCACACTTTACTGGTAATCAAGAAAATTAAAAATAAAACAATGAGGCATTATTTATTGGTAAAAATCTAAAAGACTGAAAAATTCCCTTGTAAATACAGGTGGTGCTGTATTTCATTTGTGGCAGTATATAATGGAAAAAGGTTGTCAGGGGAAAATTTGGCAATATCTGTTAAAATTCTATATTTAAGTATCATCCTACAGAAATATTCACGCAAGCTGTCAAAGATATATATGCAACAATGCTCATTAAATCATTCTTGTGGAATATAAAATATGGAAAACCATCCAATTCTGCATTAGTAGAAAAATGGTTAAATAAATTTCAGCTTATTCATATTGGGAAATTCAATAGATGTTTGAAAATATGAAGCAATGTTAACAATAGCAGTGTCAACTAGGGAAAATCTTCTAACACATATCATTAAAAAATAAAAGTATGTTGTAGAACAATAGATTTGATATAACCTCATTTTTGAAAAAATGCCCCATGGAAATAAGAAGGGAAATGCATCATAGCATTCACAATGATTACATTTGGAAACAAAAGTAATATTAGAGAAAGCCACAGAAAGGGTTATTACTTTTTTGAGTTTTTCAAAATTTTAATAATGAGATTATATATTTGTATTTGAATTTTTGTCATTCTTTAAATATCAAAAGAAAGAACTTATTTATATAATTTTAGCTATTATCATGTTCATTCAGCATTACACCCAATCATTTTCCCTGTTTTTAGAAAGCAATATTTTCATAATATATAATATTTCATCCACTGAATGTGCCACTTTACAAAACAATTTTCCTAATGCTGGACTTTTACATTGTTACTGACTTTTCACTGTCCATAATGTTGCAATGTATATCTTTTTTAGAGACAGAGTTTTAATTTTCTTTATTTTGAAAGAAGTTCAAGGTTAGAGCCCCAGGCAGGGATTAGTTGGTGGAAAATTAAGAACGCTAATGCACCGAAGAATCCTACATCAATCCAACATGCTGTTGCTCTTGATCCCTGTTGCCAAGAAGTCTCTACAAATAGCGCGGACTTTGTCTTACTTCATTAGCTTCTCCCTTTGGACCTTCATTTGACTTTCGTCTTAAATCGCCGATGTAATCACGTTGCTGCCATCTCGAATTTTGCGACTGAGCCCAACTCCAGCACTGTAAGGTTCATGAAGCCAGGTGGCAGGATGATGACACTTGCTTTTATCACAGTATGCCCGCACGCAGACTCCATCAACTACTTGCTATTCCGGAAGGCGTTCGCCAGTGAGTGAGGACAATAGAACATCTTTTCCCAGAAGGCAGTGAAACTGCTCAGCCGGAGCGGCCTTTTGTGGAGGGAAAACCTAATAAAGATTGAGCAGCCCCAGGAAAGCTGTGCTTTGTTTTGGAACAAGGTGAATCTTGAACTGTATGAACTCAGTCTTGGTGAAAGCAAGCTGTATTGATGTACTCCAAGACAAACATATTCACCTTTTCTTTTTATCATTGTTACTTTCCCCTGGATATCTAACTCTTTAAAGTAATATAGCAATTCTTAAAATTTCCCATTAGTTTATCCTCTGAAAGATGTATAATTAGGAAATAATTGAGGCTGGGCACCGTACTGGGAGTCCTGGGAAGTACAGTTTTTATGATACAGTTATGTAAATCACCAGCTAAAGACGTTTCTATCACAATACCCCTATATCAGAAAAGACTGGTTGGTGAAAGTGTTGTAAAGGGAAATTTTGTGGCTACACACCTAGTTTGGATCAAGGCAAGTGTGTATAACACTGACCCTGATGTTTCATATCCCATAAGCCTACAACAGAAAACACTTTTTGACCCTAGTCCCACTTGCATCGACTCTCCAAAGGCTCTCCTCTTACACACACCCACCCACTCCTTGACAGTTTTCTGCACATGAGATCCACTTCAGACACCTGTACGGCTACATAGCCACCAAACAGTCCCTTGTTCTGAGCCTCAAGTCACTCTCCAGACACCATATCCCAGTTCTTCCTTGAACCCTCTGGAGAAAGCTTCAGGGATGTTCCCAGGAAATTCTTTAAGTTACCCAGAAAAACAATAGTTATAGAAGAATTAGAAAGGGTACAAGACTCACAAGTATATATTTAACAATTACATGTAAATCATTTACAGGTTAAAATTTTATGGATGGCACTTAACAAATGTTCATCACTTAATTCTCCAAGCAAAGCTACAAAATAAGATTATTGTTAATTATTTTACAGACGAATAGATACTTGAGGTCACTTCTTCCCATCTGTGGTAGATTGTATTTTTCAAAAACGGCCACAGCAACATGCTCTACAGAACCTTATCAGCATTCTACCTAAAGGCATAGCCTATCTCTCCTCCCTTCGAGCTTGGAAATGGCCTTTGTGGCTGCTTTAGTAGAAAATGTGTCAGAAGTGAGGCCACGACCGGGGCTGTGTCATAAAAAGCAATATCGCTTTCCCGACCACATCCACCTTTGGAATTTAGCCACCATGTTGACCCAAAGGAATTGCTGGAGAGGGACCATGTGTAGTTGTTCCAGACTACACATTTGTCTCCTCTAAGGTCCCAACCAACAGTCAGAATCAATTATCTCCTATTTGAGGGAACATGCCTTCAGATCAGTTCTCAACCATAGGTCACTGTGTGCTATCTCCCCACCTCCAGAGAGGACATTTGACAATTTCTGAAAATATTTTTGGTTGTTACAAGTAGAAGGGGAATACTACCGGCATCTCATGGTTATAGGCCAGGATGCTGCTAAATATCCTAGAGTCCACAGCACACCACAGCAAGGAATATCCAACCCATAATGTCAGTGTCAGCACCAAGGCTGAGAAAGCCTGCTTCAGAAGACTGCAGCCTCCAGCCTTTGAGCCTCACCAGACGACATTAAGCAGAGTGGAGACAAGCTGTTCCTGCCAAATCCTGCCCAAATCACAGTTTCATAAGGTGATTTGTTTTTCAGCAATAAATAATTGAAACACCATCAAATAAGTGGAAGAACTGAGTCATACCCTCCCGTCTTTGTGACACCGAAGCTCATGCATCTTCTCATGATACTTCAAAGGGACACAGTGACAAGGAGAACAGCAAAGAAGCTTTAGGCAAAGTGTCACTGAGATTTGGGCAAAGGAGAAGAAAGAGAAAGATGACTGAGATCAAGAAGAAAGCAAAGGAGTATTTGTCACTGGGTAACTGGACCCCACATCCCTGATCTCAAGCTCAACACCACCCCTTCTCTTCCCTGGGAAAACTGGAGAGACAATTCTGTTTCATCTTCACAACATCCTCATGAGTGCGCCTTTGAGGTCTGTTTCTGTTTGATGGCCCAAATACATCTCCTGTAATGTCTATCATCTGAGAGACCCTAAGAGGGCACAACTTTCATTAATAAGCTGCGGAAACATTATGTTTCCCAGCTGCATGCCACCTTAGAAAGAACAGTTCAGGCCAGGCACGGTGGCTCATGCCTGTAATCCCAGCACTTTGGGAGGCTGAGGCAGGAAGATCATGAGGTCAGGAGCTCAAGACCAGCCTGGCCAACAGAGTGAAACCCTGTCTCTATTAAAAATACAAAAAATTAGCCAGGCTTGGTGGCTGGCACCTGTAGTCCCAGCAACTCGGGAGGCTGAGGCAGGAGAATGGCTTGAACTTGGGAGGTGGAGGTTGCAGTGAGCCGAGATCGTGCCATTGCCCCCCATCCTGGGCAAGAGTGCAAGACTCCGTCTCAAATTAATTAAGAAAGAAACAACAGATCAACCAGGCTTTTTTTTCAAACTATGTCAACCTCAATTTCATCATAAGGCTGCTTTCAATGATGAACAGACTTCCAAAGTACATCACCACATCAAAGTAGGACCAATTCCCAGTCATGCAACTTCTGGGCGTCTGTAGTAAGAATATCATCTGAAATTTAAACAAAGATTTATGTGCAAAATTGTTCATTGCAAAGTCTTTGCTAACAGTTAAAACTTGGAGAAAAAAAAAATTAAGTCTGATAATAAGGAAATGGTAGCATAATTTCATAATATAAACCTATAGCAGAATACCATGAGAGAATTAATGAACCATTCTATTTTGGGCCTTATTTTAATCTTCACTGATACACCTTCTCTATGCACTCCATCTGCTTTCATGGCTGCAATGACCACTCCTATTTCTTAAGACTAGACTTCACTCCCAAGCTCAGACCCACATACTAAAATGCTTACTACACACCATGCACTGATGTACACAATTTGTTCAGAGCATCTTTTTCCAATATTTTATTTCCTACATTCTCTGAGTAACTGATATCCCCTTCTTCCCAGATCTCAAGCAAGAAAAATGAGCAACATCAGTGATTAAGTCATCCCTTTCCTACATGTTACATACCCAGTTAATCTTAGAGTCTTTCATTCTAAGTCTCTCCTAAATTTCTGCTGAATAAGTCTCAATTCTCTCACTATATTGTCATTATTATACTCCCAGGTCATCATCAACTCCTACCTGGATTTCTCTAATAGCTTCTAAATGGATCTCATTTGCTCTTCTCTAATTCATCCTTCATGAAACAGATAAAGTGATCCTTCAAAAATATAAACTTGGTCATAGAATCCCCTTTCTTAAAGCCATTTATAACTCAGCATTGTTATAGGATAAAGTCCAAACTCCTTACTGGGTCTTGAAAGGCCATTCATTTCCATTCGCAATTGCTACAAAGAGAATAAAATACCTAGGAATACAACTAACAAGGGATGTGAAGGGCCTCTTCAAGGAGAACTACAAACCACTGCTCAAGGAAATAAAAGAGGACACAAACAAATGGAAAAACATTCCATATTCATGGATAGGAAGAATCAATATTATGAAAATGGCCATAACACCCACAGTAATTTATAAATTCAATGCTATCCCCATCAAGCTACCGTTGACTTTCTTCACAGAATTAGAAGAAACTACTTTAAATTTCATATGAAACCAAAAAGTAACCCATAGAGCCAAGACAATCCTAAGCATAAAGAACAAAGCTGGAGGCATGATGCTACCTGACTTCAAACTATAGTACAAGGCTACAGTCATCAAAACAGCATGGTACTGGTACCAAAATAGACATATAGACCACTGGAATAGAACAGAGGCCTCAGAAATAATGCCACACATCTACAAACATCTGATCTTTGAAAAACCTGACAAAAACAAGCAATGGGGAAAAGATTCCCTATTTAATACATGGTAGTGGGAAAACTGGCTAGCCATATGCAGAAAACTGAAACTGGACCCCTTCCTTAAACCTTATTAAAATATTAAGATGGATTAAAGACTTAAATGTAAGACCTAAAACCATGAAAACCCTAGAATAAAACCTAGGCAATACCATTGGACATAGTCATGGGCAAGACTTCATGACTAAAACACCAAAAACAGTGGCAACAAAAGCCAAAACAGACAAATGGGATCTGATTAAAGAGCTTCTGCACAGCAAAAGAAACTATCATCAGAGTGGGCAGGCAACCTACAGAATGGGAGAAAATTTTTGCAATCTATCCATCTGATGAAGGGCTAATATCCAGAATCTACAAAGAACTTAAACAAATTTACAAAAAAAAAAAAAATCAAAGAATGGGTGAAAGATATGAACAGAAACTTCTCAAAAGAAGACATTTATGTGGCCAACAAACATGAAAAAAAGCTCATCATCACTGGTCATTGGAGAAATGCAAATCAAAACCACAATGAGGTACCATCTTACACCAGTTAGAATGGCAATCATTAAAAAGTCAGGAAACAACAGATGCCAACAGTATAAATTAGTTCAACCATTGTGGATGATAGTGTGGTGATTCCTCAAGGATCTCGAACCAGAAATACCATTTGACCCAGCAATCCCATTACTGAGTATTTATCCAAAGGATTATAAATCATTCTACTATAAGGACACATGCACACATATATTTATTGCAGCACTGTTAACAAGAGCAAAGACTTGGAACCAACCCAAATGCCTAGTCTATCTTAATGGTAGACTGTATAAAGAAAATGTGGCACATACACACCGTGGAATACTATGCAGCCATAAAAAGGATGAGTTCATGTCCTTTGCAGGGACATGGATGAATCTAGAATCCATCACTCTCAGCAAAGTAACGCAGGAACAAAAAACCAAACATTGCATGTTCTCACTCATAAGTGGGAGTTGAACAATGAGAACACATGGACACAGGGAGGGGAATACCACACACTGGAGCCAGCCGGGGGGTGGGGGGCTAGGGGAGGGATAGCATTAGGATAAATACCTGATGTAGATGATGGGTTGATGGGTGCAGCAAACTACCATGGCACGTGTATACCTATGTAACAAACCTGCACATTCTGCACAGGTATACCAGACCTTAAAGTATAACTTTTTAAAAAAAGATTAAAGCATAAAGTGGGAACACAACTAATTTTTAAATGATTAAAATAAACTACTTTGAAATAAAAAAAGGAATTAAAAAAAAAAAAGGCCATTCATAACCAGGTCCTTGCTTGTCTCTCCATCCTCATCCTAGACCACTGTACCTCTCCAAATGTCTTGCAATTTTGTGAGTGTGTCATGCTCACACTTACATCTGGACTTTGCACACACTTTGCCTCTAACTAGGTCACTCTTCATCCTATTTCTAATCCCCATTTTTACAATCCTAGCTAATACCTATTTGGCCCTCCTTTCAATAGAAACTTCTCAGCTCTTTTACCTCTGGATAGTCTCATCTTCCATTTCTTCCTGGAATGCCTCTTCAAAACACAGACACACAGACACACACACACACACACACACACACACCCCTCACATCTACTATTGCACAATGTTGTGGCCACAAAAAGTGCCTTTGAGGTAGCTTACTGTGGAAAACAAAATTCATTGGTGCCCAAAACTGCTTAGCTCTGAACCCAGGACTGCATTTACGCCAAGGCCACACTTCTTACAGGCTTCTGAGTGTATGGCAGGCCCATTCCTGGGAGACAGAAGACAACTTTGACATGTGACTTTGGCTGAACTCCCATAAGCCTTACCAAAGTGTCCTAGAATTGTACTTCAGTATAAGACCTTTCTTCCTTCCATGCCTTTGTTTTTAAAGAAATCGTACTTGCTTCATAGTCTGATGACTCTCCTAGAGTCCTCAAAATTCCTCCATTATCCTTCGTAAGCATTTCCCAACAAATATCTTGCTTGTCTAATCCTGTCTTGGCATCCACTTGTCAGACAACTCAGGCAAGTTGAACCAAGTGTGGCTCACGCACTGCCTGGTGAGTATAGAGTACATCTCTATTTGGTGAGTGAGTAGTCATAGGTGGCACCTAACACAAGATGGCAGCTCAATTGGTAAACGTTTCACTAGTGATGGCCTGGCAAAATGTTCGGTAAAACGGAGTGTTCATTGGCTTTTAGGAACTTTCCTGAGACATGGGCTTTGTCACTCAGACAAGAACCACAGGAAATATGGCAAAATCAATGTGAGGGTAGTTACTAGACACACAGGAAAAGTGATGGCCAGTGTCTAGTGGCACTGAAATGTCTGAGTTGACCTGGAAGCTGACAGAAATGGGAATGAAGAGTCTGAAGGAAGTGGGCATATTGCAATACAGACATCATGAAAATCCTGACATCCTACCAATAGACTGTCCTAACGAGGACACACCCCCCACCCAGACCATTAGGAATCTGCCACTGAGAGGGACACCAGCATCATTGAGGGTTTAGTTGTGGTTGTCCTTTGCAAGGCAGTGCTGATGGTAGAAAAGACAGTCACAGAATGGGGCTTTTTAACAGCCAAGATGATGATAGTGCTACAAAGTAACAGAGAACAGATAGCTACCAGTAACCAGAGTCCACAGTTAGTGTTAATCAGCAGAAGAGTTGGAGGTTATTGGTAAACAATTGGCCCTTTTAATCTAGAAGCCTAGATCTTCAGTACTGGGACATTTTCTTCCATACGTTTTCCAATATATCTTTCCTACACAATCTGTTCTCTTTTTCTATAACTCATAAATAGTTTTTTTCTCATGGATTGAGCCTAAAAGCTTATTGTTTCTATACATTGATCTATTCCATCTGTTTTCTGTTTGACCTTTTGTAATACTTCCTTAATTTTATCTTCCAACCCTTTGTTGTTGTTGTTTTCTCATTGTCATTTTTTAATTTCTGAGAGTTCTTAGTCCTTTTTAAAATTTTATATATTATCCTATTAATATTTCATGGATACAATACCTTCATTTATACTTCTGAGGTAAGACATTTCTTTCTGTGAAATTTTTTTGGTCTTTGTTCTGAGGATTTTTATTTGTTTGTTTTCTATTTCTTTTGGCATCTTTATTTTGACTTGGAGATTTTTCTTAATTTTCTGGCAATCATTTGTGTACTGTGCATGTTTAAGAGAAAGATTCTAAAATGCTAGCTGGAGCTAGTCTGGGTAAATGGGAAAAGAAGATGAGCTTTTAAATTAGTAAGCTTCGTTTTAGAGCTGCTGAGAAGAAAGATGGCTTTTTAGGTAATGGAGCACAAATGTAACTGACATTGGGGCACCTTCTCAGTTTTCCAAGAAAATAATCCTCTTGCCTTCAGCCTGAGTTAGGTAAATGACTGGCTGTAGTTCTGGGAAAGGTATTGGAGGGGTCACGTGACTCAGGACATAGGCATACCCTAATCTTTCCTTTTTCAGCTTCATTTCACTGTCTGCTGTGCATGGACTTCATTTCATTGTCACCTAGGTTGTAGTTTTCTCCCCTTGCTGAGTTCGTTACTATTCCTACATGTGCTCTCTGACTTGCAAAAATGTATCATCTCTCATTTGCTTTTGTCTCCTCTCCTGATCCATTTGTACTTGTAGTTCCAGGCCTTTTAAAAATCCTTTTACTGATATTTTAGTAGGGTTTTCATAGGAAGAGAAGATAAATGCATCTCTTCAATCACACTCCCATCTTTTTCTCCCAGGTTTAAATGCTACATTCTTCATACAAAAACAATTTTATGCTAAAATTGGCACATAATTGGCAATGTTTTGTGGCATTTTAATCTATTCTACTGTTCCTTCTAATTATGTACTAGTACCAGACTTCTAATTATCATGATTTTAAAATATATTTTTATATCTGGCAGTATAATTCCTAATCATAATTCTTCCTTTTTAAATTGTCAGTATTTCTTTGGCTGTTCTCACACTTTCTAGTTTAAGTTTAAAATCAAATGGTATCAAATTTATAAATCAATTAGAGAAAATTGACTTTTTATATTAGTATCTTCACATGCAACAACTTAATGTGAGTCTAATTAGTAAAGTTTTATGTTTTTGTTCAAATTAATACTAATTAATTTTTAAATATATTGAAAAAAATATCTATTTAACAGGTATCTCATGTTTGCATTTTCCTTTCAAAATAAAGTTTTAAATTATGTTTTTTAATGTGTTTTTGTTAATTAAATGAAAAACTACTGAATTTCATAAAATTCATTTCATAACTTGAATTTTACATGTTGCTAATTTCTTCTAGTAGATTTCCTCTTGTGCCACTTAGGTTTTCTAGGTACATAGTCATATTATTTGCAAATAATGATAATAGTTGTATGGCTTCCAACAATTCTTTTTATTCATTTTTTTTACTGCATTGTTATACTTCCTACCACTTGAAAAGTAGTATTAAGTAATGGTGGTGATAATGGACATTATCACCTTGTTACAGATTTGCATTGTCTTTAATGATTTATTATTTAGAATAAATATGCTTGTCAGTTTCAAATAAATAACTTTTACCACTTTAAGAAAGTGATGGGAGCAATATCAGCAAGATGACTGACTAGAGACACCTGACACTCATCCCCCAAAGAAGAACCAAGACAATGGATAAGCAGCTAAGATTTGACTGCACTGTTGAGAGGAGAGCACTGGAGCACTGGGGGAGGTGAGTGGAGACACACCTGGGGTGATTGGACATCCAGGAAGGCAGCATGGAGATACGTGGTTCTGCAGCCCCATCTTCCTGGCCTGGACCAGATCGTCTTAGAGACAGGAGGGACTCCCATGCAGGTAGAAAGTAAGCAGATGATCCCCATCATCCCCCACTGTGGCCACAAATAACTACAACCCTTACAATGGAAGAATCCCACAGTCCTCACAAGCCCTGAGCCCAGTTAAGAGAGTTGCCAGGAATTCACACAGCTGTATTGCCGCTGATTGGGAGCACAAAGTGTGCGCTCCCCCAGATCCCATCCAGCACCTGTGGTCAAGCTGCTACAGCCTAGCACCATCTTGAGATCACGGCCACCTCTGGAGTGAATCCTCCTCTGGGAGCCAGTATCCACTGCACCTCTCCAGCAGTAGGGCTCTGTCTTCATGCAGCCAAGCCCACATGGGTGGCTGAACATCACAATCCAAGCTGTGCAGAACCTAGGCCCAAGATTGGTTGTGACTCTGGTCCTACACATCAGGAAAACCAGTTCCTGCCGCACTACTTCCAGCTGAAGGAACAGTCTGGCAGTTTCACCCATGGTGGACCTACCCGTGAACCAGCCCAATCACAGCATGCCCTGCCCCGAGCAGGACTGGTCTTGAGCCACCAAGCAGCTGACACACTGCAGGCTGGCACAGGAGCTACATGTGCATGCCCAGGGCATGAGACACAGCCACACAGTACCTACTCCACCACCATGGACAAACCTCTCGCTTGTCCAAAGTCCCCAAGAACTAGCCCCATGGGCTTCCCTGGAATACACACCCCCAGGCTGACCAAGCAGCTGAGTGTGTGTGTCCAGCTGAGTGAAACAGCCCTGCAGGCTTTTCCTAGTGCGCACATATCCAAGACAACTGAACACCTGGACACCTATGTCCTGGGCCTGATGAGACAGCCACATAGGTCCCCCCAGTAGGCATGTTCCCAGGCTGTCCAACCAGGTGTCCATTCCTCCAGCCAGAGTAACCACCTCGTGGCCCCAACCACAGCAAGCCAGACCCCAGATTGGCTGACCACCATGTGCAAACACATGCCCATGACCTTACAAATAGACCAGCAAGCCCAACCTTGTCAAAGCCACAAAACCACTGCCACAAATTGTCTCAGCTTACGCCATGAGGACACTCACAAACATCACTAGCGTGGATTACAGCTGAAAAAAACTGCATGTAGATTACACTACTGCATCCACCTAGAATGAAAGCCAGTGCACCCCACGGAATCAACCCCCAAGACCTATCTAAACAAATAACTCCTTCCATACAAAACTTATTCCGTAAAATTGGAAAAGGTGACTCTTACACCAGATGCATAGAAATCATTGTGGAAGCATATCAGACATAAAGAACCGAAGAAGTATGACACCTCCAAGGGAAAACCATAGTTCTCCGCTAACCACAATCATAAGGAAATATACAAAATAAAAAAAAAAAATACAAAATAACCGTAAGAAACACGAAAATCCAAATAGTTTAATGAAATCAGAAAAACAATTTATTATCTCAATGAGAAATTAAATGAAGAGACAGATATTATTAAAAAAAAAATCCTACAACTAAAGAACTCAATGAATGGAAAAAAAAAAATAAGGAGCTTCAATGATAGACTAGACCAAGTAATAGAAGGAACTTTGAACTTTAAGACAGGTCTTTTGAAACAATATAGGCAGACCAAATAATAATAAATAAAGACTTAAAAAGTCTTAAGCTTTAAAATATCTTAAACTGAGGCCAGGTGGGGTGGCTCAAACCTGTAATCCCAGCACTTTGGGAAGCCAAGGTGGGCAGATCACGTGAGGTCAGGAGTTTGAGACCAGCCTGACCAACATGGTAAAACCCCATCTCTACTAAAAATACAAAAACTAGCTGTGTGTGGTGGTGGGTGCCTGTAATCCCAGCTACTCGGGAGGCTGAGGCAGGAGAATTGCTTGAACCTTGAAGGCACGGATTGCAGTGAGCCAAGATCATGCCATTGCACTCCAGTCTGGACGACAGAGCAAGACTCAGTCTCAAAAACAACAACAATAACAACAACAACAACAAAAAAAAAAACTGCACCATAGACTAAATAGACCTAATAGACACAAAACATTTCACCCAACAGCTGCAGATTACACAATCTTTTCATAAGAACCTGGAATATTCTCCAGGATTGACCACATGTTAGAACACAAAACAAGTCTCAAAAAAGTTTAAATAATAGAAATCTTACCAAGTATCTTATCTGACCACAATGGAATAACACTAGTCATCAGTAATAAGAGGAACACTTGAAACTACACAAATACATGGAAATGAACCAGTATGCTCCAAAATGACAAAATGGTAAAGAAAAAAATTAAAAATAAAAATTTAAAATTTCTTAAAACAAATACAGCTAGAAACAAAATATACCAAAACCCATGAGACACAACAAAAGCAGTAACAAAAGACAAGTTTATAGCAAGAAATGCCTTCATCAAAAACTAGAAAAAGTTTGTTTCATTTTGTGTTTTGTTTTCCAAGATGGTAGATTAGAGGTGTTTATCATGCCTCAGCCATTTGGAAATAGCAAAATGGTGCATAAAGATCAACTCAGTGAGCTTTAATTCAAGAAGGAAAAGAAGAATCCACCAGAATCATGAAGGATAACCCAAATCCTGGAGAGAAACACAGACAAACAGCCTCCGTGACAGCATCTGGCTGACAAGAGTGTGTGAAGTCCCAGTAGACGAGAGAGCTAGAGAGCCTGTCTGTGTCCCAACCTTCCAATGGAGATCTGAGCAACCCAGGCCAAAGGAGAGCGTTTTGTTTCTCCCAAGCTTCAGAACAAACCTGGGGAAAGGGTTGGAGGTGGTGTGAGGAAAATAGACCAGGAAAAGCTGCAGGTACTTTCCCAGACACAGAAATGAATGCAAAATACCATTTTTAATCAAGACACATACAAAATCAGCCATTCTTTGACGACCTGACAGCATGGCCAGGCAAGCGTTTTAGTCTCAGGCCAGAGGTTGGAACATCTCTGGAGTGGGACTGAGGCCTCCACAGTCAGAACTGTGGCAAGCACTTAAGCAGGTGCTAGAATTCTGCTCCCCTCAATTACAGGCATAGGGTGGGAGGAATGCTGCACCAGCTGCAGTTTCTCCTGGGCAACAAGACTTGCAGCCAGAGCTTGGAGCCAGTCTGTATGTGTCATTGCTGAGTGCCCCAGCCTGCTCCTCCAAGATTATGGCACAGCAAGGCCCTCTCTGCTGCATCCCCAAGAAGAAATTCAGGAATTCAGAGCACTCACTTGCTGGATCAGCAGCCTAAGCCACCCTATCCTTTCTGTGCATAGATTGTGGTACAGTGGGGGCACACTCTGCCCCACACATAGGCAGATATCTAGGCATTTGGGGCACCTGATCGCATAGATCTGCTTTCCTGGTTTAGCAGCCTGAGTCACCCAACCCCTCCTGTGCAGACATCTTGGTGCAGGGGGCCTCTCTTTGCTACAAACCCAGGCAGATCTCCAGGCAATCAAAGCACCTCCTCACCCAAATTGGCAAGTTGAGCCACCCCACCCTTCTTGTGCAGAGATCTGGGTCCGGAGAGTCTCTACTTCATGGTCAGGCACCTGTCCTTGGTTCAGCAGCTTTGACCACTGGGTTCTGTTGCCCCACCATTCGTGTGCAAAGATCTCAGTGCAGAAAGGCCCTCTCCACTCCACACCCTGGCAGATCTCCAGGCATCTAGAGACCCACTCTCTTGGATTAGGAGTTTAAGCTACCTCCCGTCCCATGCAGATAACTTGGGACTAAAGAGTTTTCCAAGCTCCACACCTAGGCACACCTCTGGCCACTTGGTGACTGCCCACTGGATTTTCCCTTAGTGCTGGCACTATCAGAAAACCTGTAGGCAGAAATGCCTAGTCTGGTACTGCCCATCCTGCCCCCTGCCCTCCTGGGCTGAGGTGGGAGCTCAAGCCACTGTGCACTTCATAAAAATCAGCCCGTTGCCTTGGGCGACAGAGAACTTCTCCCAGCAAACAAGGATCAAGTATATACCCAGCTGCATTGGCCATAGCCAGCTCTTGGCCAAAACATTTTTACAGATTCAAGGCTATCAATGTCATTATTCACAGAACTATAAAAAAAAAACTATTCTAAAATTTTTATGAAACCAAGAAAAACACTGAGTGGCCAAAGCAATCCAAGGCAAAAAGAACAAAGCTAGGGGCATCACATTAACCAACCTCAAACTATTCTACAAGGCTATAGTCATCAAGACAGCAGGGTACTGGTATAAAAATAGACACATTGACTAATGGACAAGAATAGAGAACCCAAAAATAAAGCTGTACACCTTCAGCCATCTGATCTTTGACAAAGTTGACAAAAATAAGCAATAGAAAAAGGATTCCCTACTCAATAAATCGTGCTGGAATAATGGGCCAGCCATACGGAGAAGAATGAAACTGGATCCCTATCCTTCACCATATACAAAAATTATCTGAAGATGGATTAAAGACTTAAATGTAAGACCTCAAACTATAAGAATCCTAAAAGAAAAACTAGGAAATGCCATTCTGGACATCAGCCTTGGGAAGAATTTTGGCCTAGGTCCTCAAAAGCAATTGCAAAAAAAATGAAAAGTGACCACTGGGACCCAGTTAAACTAGAGCTTCTGCACAGCAAAAGAAACTATCAGGCTGGGCTTGGTGGCTCATTTCTGTAATCACGGCACTTTGAGAGACCAAGGCAGGAGGATGGCTTGAGCCCAGGAGTTCAAGACCACTCAAGGCAACATAGTGAGACCTCATCTCTAAAAGAAAGAAAAAAAATGCCAACATAGTAAACAGATGACCTACAGAATGGAAGAAAATATTCGCAAAATCTAACAAAGATCTAATATCCAGAATCTATAAGGAACTTGAACAATTGAACAGGCAAAAAATAACTACCCATTTAAAAAATGGACAAAAGACTTGAACAGACACTTCTCGAAGACATACAAGTAGCCAACAAACATACAAAAAAATGCTCCATCACACTAATCATCAGAGAAGGAAATCAAATTACAATGAGAAACCATTTCACACCAATCAAAATGACTGTTATTGAAAAGTCAAAAAGCAACAGATGCAGAGAAGAGGGAATTCTCACATACTGTTGGTAAGAATGCAGATTAGTTGGGGAGAAATGTCAGATATAGGTGATGGGGAGAAAGGCAGCAAACCACATTGCCATGTATGTACCTATGCAACAGTCTTGCATGTTCTTCACATGTACCCCAAACCCTAAGATGCAATAAAATATATTTTTTAAAAAAAAATGCAAATTAGTTCAGCGACTGTAGAAAGCAGTTTGGAGATTTCTCAAGGAAATTAAAATAGAACTACCATTAACCAGAAACCTATTACTGGGTATATATCCAAATAAAATAAATTATTTTACCAAAAGGAACCTATGTGTTCATTACAGTGCTATTCACAATAGCAAAGAATAGGTATTCATCCAAGGGTTGAAAACAGAATATTCGGAACTTGAACTCAGCTCTGGACCTAGCAGACCTAATAGACATCTACAGAACTCTCCACCCCAAATCAATAGAATATACATTATTCCCAGCACCACGTCTCACTTGCTCTAAAATTGACCACATAATTGGAAGTAAAGCACTCCTCAACACATGCAGAAGAACTGAAATCATAACAAAGAGTCTCTGAGTCCACAGTGCAATCAAATTAGAACTCAGGATTAAGAAACTCACTCAGAACTGCACAACTGCATGGAAACTAAACACCCTGCTCCTGAATGACTACTTGGTAGATAACGAAGTTAAGTCAGAAATAAAGAAGTTCTTTGAAACCAGTGAGAACAATGACAATGTACCAGAAGCTCTGGGACACAAAGCCATGTTTAGAGGGAAATTTATAGCACTAAATCCCCATAGGAGAAAGCAGGAAAGATCTAAAATTGACACCCTAACATCACAATTAAAAGAATTATAGAAGCAAGAGCAACAAATTCAAAAGGTAGCAGAAGACAAGAAATAACTAAGATCAGAGCAGACCTGAAGGAGATAGAGACACAAAAGAAAAATTCAAAAAATCGATGAAGCCAGGAGCTATTTTTTGAAAAGATCAACAAAATAGACCTCTAGCCAGACTAATAAAGAAGAAAAGAGAGATGAATCAAATAGACAAAAAATGATAAAGGGGATATCATTGTTGATCCCACAGAAATACAAACTACCATCAGAGAGTACTGTAATCACCTCTATGCAAATAAACTAGAAAATCTAGAAGAAATGGATAAATTCCTGGACATATACACCCTCCAAGACAAAACCAGGAAGAAATCGAATCCCTGAATAGACCAATAAAACGTTCTGGAACTGAGGCAGTAATTAATAGCCTACCAACCAAAAAAAGCCCAGGACCAGATGGATTCACAGCCAAATTCTACCATAGGTACAAAGAGGAGCTGGTACCATTCCTTCTGAAACTATTGCAAACAATAGAAGAAAAGGGACTCCTCCCTAAGAAGAGGGACTCCTCACATTTTAGGGACCAGCATCATCCTGATACCAAAACGTGGCAGAGACACAACACAAAACTAAATTTTCAGGCCAATAGCCCTGATGAACATTGATGCAAAATCCTTAATAAAACACTGGCAAACCAAATCCAGCAGCACATGAAAAAGCTTATCTACCATGATCAAGTCTGCTTCATCTCTAGGATACTAGGCTGGTTCAACATACACAAATCAATAAACTTAATCCATCACATAAACAGAACCGGTGACAAAAATCACATGATTATCTCACTAGCTGCAGAAAAGGCCTTCAATGAAATTCACCCTTCATGCTACAAACTCTCAATAAACTAGGTATTGATGGGATATATTTCAAAATAATTAGAGCTACTTATTACAAACCCACAGCCAACATACTGAATGGACAAAGGCTGGAAGCATTCTCTTTGAAAACTGGCACAAAACAAGGATACCTGCTCTCATTACCCTATTCAACATAGTATTGAAAGTTCTGGCCAGGGCACTGAGGCAACAGAAAGAAATAAAGGGTACTCAGATATGAAGAGAGGAAGTCAAATTGTCCCTGTTTGAAGATGGCATAACTGTATATTTTAAAAAACCCATCATCTCAGCCCAAAGTCTTCTTAAGCTAATAAGCAACTTCAGCAAAATCTCAGGAAACAAAATCAATGTGCAAAAATCACAAGTATTCCTATTCGCCAATAGACAAACAGATAACCAAATCATGAGTGACCTCCCATTCACAATTGCTGCAAAGAGAATAAAACAGCTAGGAATACAACTAACAAGGGAAGTGAAGGACTTCTTCAAGGAGAACTACAAACCACTACTCAAGGAAATAAGAGATGACACAACAAATGGAAAACATTCCATGCTCATGAATAGGAAGAATCAATATTATGAAAATGGCCATACTGCCCAAAGTAAGTTATAGATTCAATGCTATCCCCATCAAGCTACCATTGACTTTCTTCACAGAATTAGAAGAAACTACTTTAAATTTCATATGGAACCAAAAAAGAGCCCGTGTAGCCAAGACAATCCTAAGCATAAAGAACAAAGCTGGAGGCATCACACTACCTGACTTCAAACTATACTACAAGGCTACAGTCATCAAAACAGCAGATACCAAAACAGATATATAAACCAATGAGACAGAACAGAGGCCTCAGAAATAACACCACACTTCTACAACCATCTGAACTTTGACAAACCTGACAAAAACAAGCAATGGGGAAAGGATTCCCTAGTTAATAAATGGTGGTGGGAAAACTGGCTAGCCATATGCAGAAAACTGAAACTGGACCCCTTCCTTACATCTTATACAAAAATTAACTCAAGATGGATTAAATACTTAAATATAAGACCTAAAATCATAAAATCCCTAGAAGAAAATCTAGGCAATACCATTCAGGACATAGGCATGGGCAAAGACTTAATGACTAAAACACCAAAAGCAATGACAACAAAAGCCAAAACTGACAAATGGGATCTGATTAAACTAAAGAGCTTCTGCACAGCAAAAGAAACTATCATCAGAGTAAACAGGCAACCTACAGAATGGGAGAATATGTTTGCAGTCTATCCATCTGACAAAGGGATAATATCAAGAATCTACAAAGAACTAAAACAAATTTACAAGAAAAAAAAAGAACAACCCCATCAAAAACTGGGCAAAGGAAATGAACAGACACTTCTCAAAAGAAGAAATTTATGAGGCCAACAATCATATGAAAAGAAGCTCATCATCACTGGTCATTAAAGAAATGCAAATCAAAACCACAATGAGATACCATCTCACACCAGTTAGAATGGCGATCATTAAAAAGTCAGAAAACAACAGATGCTGGAGATGATGTGGAGAAACAGGAATGCTTTTACACTGTTTGTGGGAGTGTAAATTAGTTCAACCATGTGGAAGACAGTGTGGCAATTCCTCAAGGATCTAGAACCAGAAATACCATTTGACCCAGCAATCCCATTGCTGGATATATACCCACAAGATTATAAATCAGTCTATTATAAAGGCACATGCACATGTATGTTTATTGTGGCACTGTTCACAATAGCAAAGACTTGGAACCAACTTAAATGCCCATCAATGATAGACTGGATAGAGAAAATGTGTCCCATATACACCATGGAATACTATGCAGCCATAAAAAAGGATGAGTTCATGTCCTTTGCAGGGACGTAGATGAAGCTGGAAACCATCATTCTCAGCAAACTAATCAAGAACAGAAAAGTAAAAACCACATGTTGTCACTCATAAATGGGAGTTGAAGAATGAGAACACATGGACACAGGAAGGGGAACATCACACACCCAGGCCTGTCCGAGGATGGGGGGATAGAGAAGGGATAGCATAGGAGAAATACCCAATGTAGGTGATGGGTTCATAGGTGCAGCAAACCACCATGGCACATGTATACCTATGCAACAAACCTGCACATTCTGCATACGTATCCCAGAACTTAAAGTATAATAATTTTTAAAAATTACAAAAAATCCCTCACATATGAGGAGCCAACATATATATGAAAAAAATCTCAACATCACTGGTCATCAGGGAAATGTAAACCAAAACCACACTGAGGTATCATCTCACCCCAGATGTAATTGAATATTATTTTAAAAGACCAAAATGTCAACAAATACTAGTGAGGATGCAGAGAAAAGGGAACTCTTATTCAGTTTGTGGGAATGTAAACTAGTATAGCCACTACGAAGAGCAGTATGGAGATTCCTCAAAAAACTATAAATATAACTATAATATGATCCAGCAACCCCACTACTGGCATTTATCCAAAAGAAAAGAAATCAGTATATTGAAGAGACCTCTGCACTCCCATGTTTTATTGCAGCACTATTCACAATAGCCAATATATGAAATCTATGTTGTCTAACAACTGATGAATTGATAAAGCAAATGTGTTATGTGTACACAAAAGAATACTATTCAGCCATAACAAATGAATAAAATCTTGTTATTCATGGTTCCATAGACGGAACTGGAGGACATTATGTTTAGTGAAATAAGCCAGGAACAGTAAGTTCAACACTGCATGTTCTCACTCATGTGTAAGCTAAAAAATGTTGATCTCATAGAATCAAAAAGTAGAACAGTGGATACTTGAGGATGGGAAAAAGAGAAGCGGGGTTAGGGAGAGATGTTGTAAAGGATATAAAATTATAGCTAGATAGAATAAATGAGTTCTAGTGTACTCTACTACTCTAGGATGATTGTGGTCAACAATAATGTATTCCATAGCTAGAAAAGGGATATTGAATGTTCCCAAAACCAAGTAATGATAAATGTTTGCGAATGTGGATATGCTAATTACCCTGATCTGATCGCTATACATTATTTGTATTGCAGCATCACTACGTATCCCATAAATATGTACAATTATTATATGTCAGTTAAAAAAAAGTGATAACAGTTACTGAGTACTTTTACCAACTCCTCCCACCTCCAACCAAGGAGCTCTTGATTGTTCCTTTTACCTTCCTCTCTTCATGTGTAGTCATCATTAAGACTTCTTCATTCTACCTCCTAAGTATCTCTTAAATCTGCCTCTTAGATCTGCTACTGCCTTAGGTCCTCTCTTCCTATTGTCACGTGAACTTTCAGCTACCACCAGTGCTGAACCTCTTCTATTTATTATCACATTGCCACTAAAAGGAACTTTCTGAAATGCCGAACTATGCCCCAACTTTGCCTAAAGTTTTTCAATAGCTCTCTGTTTCTCTTAGAATAAAATTCAGACTCTTTAATATGGCTTACAAGGTTATCAGTGGTCCTCAGCTCATCTCTTGAGCGTCATCTGTAGCCACTAGCCAACTCCGGCTCTACACTGTAGCTGTATTCCATTTTCTCTCAATGTGTGGTCTTTCTCCATATTATTTCTTCTGTCCCAGATTCTTCTTTACTGGTTAACTCCTATTCTTCTGCCAGCAATCCTTCCCACACAGAAAAAGACCAGAGAAGCGGCCTCAGTATCTGGCCACTTGGAACCTGTACTTCCAACAGCATACCCCTTTTCACTCTGTATTGCAATTTCTCGGTCACTCCTGTCTTCCCCACTATGTTAAATAAATTAACGTTCAATTAAGAAATAGGTGTTGGCTAATATCAAATATCTTTTGACATTTATAGAGAGGATTGTTGTATTTTTTCTTGGAACTATCCACTGATGGTATTATGTATTTTTTTAAATGCTGCATCATCCTTATACGTCTGGAATAAAACCTAATTGGTTTGGCATGACTGTCTCCTAATATACTGGTAAATTCAATCAGCTAATATTTGATAGGAACTGTCTATCCTGCAGTGTTCTGGGATTGTTTTGTCTTGTTTTGCTGTTTGCCGTCTTTGCCAGATTTTAATTTTATAATTGTACATGTAATAGTAACTTGATTTTACTATTTTTCTCTATGTTTTAAACTCCGTGAGAACTCTCATCCAACACTATAAACCCAGAATCTAGTAAAACAGGCACACAATAAAAGTTTGTTAAATAAATTTAAAAAAACTGAATTAGAAGGCGTTCCTTATTTTTTGTGAGTTACATTGAGCATATAACTTGAGAATTAGTTGTTCCTTGAAAGTTAAAATGACCAATATACAACACACAATAAACTTAAAGCCTTTCATTGAGCAGGAAGGAATGACAGGAGAGGGAGTTTGATGAGTTCCTTTTTCTCTGATTTTTAGCCCATTTCTATTTTCTAGTTCCTCTTACTCTATCTGTGTATGTCCACTGTCCAGAAAGTAATACACTTAGTCTAAAATTATAGGTCATATTCCTTTTTTTTCTAAACTATGTTTTCTTTGAAAAATACCCAAAACATAATATTAAAAATCACCAAAGTTTCATATATAATATATTATATATATATATATACAATCCAATACTAGCCCCAGAAATAATCATATTTGCTGCAAATTCATTACTGATTATACGTATTTTCAGATTTATTTATCACATACTCATACATATGTTAACAATCTTTTACTTTGTGGCTTACTTAGAAAAGTGTGTTTCAAAGCTACAAAAGTACTCTCATATTTTCAGAGTTTCTATTTAGACATTTAATTCTTCTGGAATTTATTTTTATATAGTATAAGGTAGGGCTCTAATCTGATTTCCTTTTTAATAAATGGCCAATTGTTTAAAGCCACTTATTTACTAAATCTGTACTTTATTTGACTGGAATTAAATGCTACTTTTATCACTCCAGTAACTATGTTATCATTTGCTTGTTTCATTGCATTAGTTTATAATAATAATGTTGGCAATCTAACAGTAACAGATGATCTCTCTCTAAGAACCAATATTAACTGAAATATCTTTAGAATGCCATCAGTGTTGATTTCTGCTTTGATCCTCCAGACCCAGATTGCCTAGGTTTGAATCCAGTATGCTAGAGGCCACTTGAACAGGCAGGCTCGTGTGAGCAAATTGTGTGCATCTCCTCTCAGCTCCATTCATAGTGCCAATTTGTTGGTAGCTTCAAATTGACTGTGATGGGAGTACTTGCAAACACTATAAATAAGGGATTCGTGGGGTGGGAAGTACAGAAAGCAGGAGGAGAGCTGTTTGTCAAATACTGCCAAACATTTACCAGCATACCACTGGTTGGAATTCTTGCTCTGGGCAAGTTATCTATGTGAACCTCAATTTCTTTATCTGAAAATAATGATAGTAATAGCAACTCTCTCATAGTTTGTTAAGAGACTTAAAGGAGTTAAAGCAGGTAAAGCATTAAAAATAGTGTCAGATATACTACCTTTTTTTATAATTTCCAATTGTCTTTTGTATCCTGTTAGCTTCTTTCTGATCTCTTTAGCCATGTTTCTCTAACTTGCACTGCATACTTGTTTCATTTATTTTAATTCTTTCTTATAATTGTCTTTAAGACTATGAATTTATCTCTGAATCCATTTTTGATCACATTGTACATCCAGTGTCTTGGTGTGCAGTTTCCTCACTGTCATTTTATTTTACATAGCCTTTGAATTGCAGATTTTTTCAAAGTAACATGCACATGGTTAAACATTAGAGTTCTGAAAGATTTCTAAAGAAAATTAGCTAGCTTATGCATTATCCATCTTCACTCAAATGCTACTAACTTTTAATAACAGTATTAATGAATTTTGTTTTAATGCCTCTGTTGACACTCTACTTATCTCTAAATAAGACCAGTATACTTCTATATCAAGAGTCACATGATTTGGATATCACTATTAATTTTTTTTTTGATAAACAGGAATTTCACATACTCCTATCACACCTTTCCTCTCCCTCTTTTCTTGCCAGAGTGTACCATTATTTTTAATTTCCATTTACAGCAACATTCTTAAACCACTTCTTTTCCCAGTAACAATAGGCACAGCTTTTAATCATTCTCTGTGGATGATGATAACATTAATACCCATCTGCTCTTGCTCTTCCAAATCCCAGCTGATGTCAGCTTTACCATAGCTTTTACATTGTCATTTTTAATAACATTTTCATTTTCTTCTGTAATCTTAGCTCATCCATGGTTTGCCTACAAACTATAAAATCCTAAAAGTTGAAAACCAATAAATGATGATTACATTCTAATGACTAGGCACATTTTTCAGTTGTTTTTAACAATTTCAGTGACAGATAGCCTGTGCCATTTAAAGGTGACTAATCCTAGACTAAGTTGAAATTTATCCCTCTTGTTTACTGAATGAGCCCAGACATGCCTCAGTTTAGATGGCTGCCTCTTTTCCTCCTGACTTTCTTGTATAGTTTTGTTGTTTTGCTTTCATGGAATCTCTGATTACATTTGTCTCTGTGCATTTCTTGCATAAATTATTTCCATCATAATACATGTTCTATCACATTCTTTTTTCTTTTTTGTTGTGGTTCTTGTAGCCCTTTTTCCTCCCAACTCTCCCATCTAGACTGTCTTCTAAGTCACATATAAAACTGCCCTCCCCTTCATTGATCTTCGCCCTCCTGCTTCAGTTCATTCCCTTATTTCATAAGAATACATCCTCAAAAAGAATCCCAAGAAACACAATCTGAGTCTTTATATATTTTTAGATATATCTTGTCCTCACGCTTGATTGGTAATGTGACTAGAAAAAGACATTTAGGCTGAACTTTTCCTCAGATACTTGAAAGCATTTACTCCACTGTCTCATAACAGCCAGCATTTCTGAGAAGCATGATTTCAATTGAATACTCATTCCTTTGTACATTATTTTTGGTTTGCTTTGGAAGTTTTAGGAACTTCTCTTTATACTTGATTTTCTGATACTTCAGATTTATATATCTAGATTTGAGTCTTTTATTCATTCATCTTGTGCAACACTAGATGAATATTTTTCCTTCAGTTGTAGGATATCATAATTTTGTAATTATAACATTTGAATTTATAATGTAATGACTGTCTTACCAGCTTCTCTCTGACTTCTCCTTTGGATGATCTAGTAATTGAATATTGGGTCCCTAGAATTGGCCTTCTATATCTCCTGTCCTTTTTTACATATTTTTATGGTTGTAGGTTGTATTTTTATTTTACATTGCATATAAGTTCTTCATTTTCAATCTTATATATTTTTAAATGTAGCAAACAAATATTTAATTTCCAAGAGTTTCATCTTGTTATCCAAATTTTCCTTTTTCATAGAAGAGAGTACTAGTTTTCTTGTGTGCCATGTAGACTTGAACTTCCCTGAAAATACTAATGGGAGTTTTCTCTTTGAAGTTATCTTTTTTTCTCTAATTTGTTTGTTTTCTCTAGAGAGAGTTTTTCCATTTTATTCTCTTGGTTTTTCTCTTTCATGCTGTAGGACTTCCTGAAATATCTAGCAATTCTTGTGCTTTCATCTATATTTAATAACCTATTAATGTAATTTGGATTTCCTCATTGATACAAAATGGAGTATTTTTTAATTGAAAGAGTTATTTCTGTTGATGTTCTTTTGAACTATTGAGTTTAACTCTTACTATATGATTTTGTTGATGTGAGAGATTATGACCTTTATAATTTTTGCCTTTGGAAATAAATTGACAGGTACTTTGTGCTTTATATGATCAATTTGTATAAGTATTTTGTGAATATTACATATATAGTCAGCATCATTAATAGTATATTCAAAATATTTACATTTTAGTTATTTTTGCCAGCTTGATCTGTCACAATTGGGAGATTTCTACCAAATTATCCTTCTACAACAGTGTTAGCAGTGTTTTGTTTATTCTCCCATGTATTCCATTCAATGAGTACAATGTTAATGCAGGATTAAGAGTAATATTTCAAAACCCACATACATCTAGAATAACATATAATAACGTTTGTCATATTTGCTGCATTTTTAAAAAAAAAGGTAATATTTTATTTTGCTAGTTACCTTTTAAAATAAAAACATGCAATCCAGCAATCTCACTGCTAGGTATATACCCAAAAGAAAGGAAATCAGTACAGCAAGGACATATCTGTGTTCCAATATTTATTGCAGCACTATTCACAAGAGCTAAGATTTGGAAGCAAACTTAACCATCCATCAGAAGATGAATAGATTTTATCTTTTACCATATAAAAGAATGAGATCCTGTCATAAGCAAAAACACAGACGGAACTGGAGGTTATTATGTTAAGTGAAATAAGCCAGGCACAGAAAGACAAACTTCACATGTTCTCACTTGCTTGTGGGAGCTAAAATTAAAACAAATGAACCCATGGAGATGGAGAAAAGAATAATGGTTACCAGAGGCTGGGAAGGGTAGAGGGTGATGAATAGAAATAGTTAATGGGTACAAAAATATAGTAGCGTAGAATAAATAAGATCTAGCATTTAATAGCATGACAGAGTGACTATAGCCAACAATAATTTATTGTAAATTTTGAAATAACTAAAAGAGTATAATTGGATTGTTGGTAACAGAAACAAAAAATAACTGCTTGAGGTGCTAAATGCTCCATTTGCTCTGATGTGATTGTCATGCATTAGTATGCCTGTATCAAAATATCTCAAATACCCCATAAATATATACACCTACTATGTGCCCACAAAAATTAAAAGTAAAAATGATAAATTAATTAAGTAAATAAAATTGAACTTCATTTGATCTCCAACTAAGCATATTTTCTCTTCTCTTTTGTCAAAGACAAGTATGAATTGCTGTGTATTTCTCCAGTCCATGTTCTTAATCGTTAATTATACAAATATGCATAGGTAGATAAAATATGTATGTTACTTTGTGTTTCAAAACTTTATATTTTATTCTTTTTTTCTATAACATGGTCCTTCTCAACTCAGCATTATGTTTTAGAGACTGAGTTCATTTATACATTTTTATTATTTTCAATGGCGTTTTTTAGAATTGTTTTACTGGTTTAGGGGCCTTTCCACTTCTAGATAAATTTCTGAATCATATTTTTATTTAGAGAATTATGTTAAATTTAAAGATAAAATTAAGAAAATAACATATTGGAAGCATTTTTAAATCCCATGTAGAACATGTCATATTTAATCATTTATTTAGGTTATTATAATCTAAATGGGCCTTTTAGAAACACCAACTACCTTCATGTTGTATTATTTTGTTTTGTCTCAAATCTAAGAAATTTTCTTTTAAATGGTGAGTTTGCTCCAGGTGTATTGCTTTTTAGTATAGATATGTTTATGTTTGTTTCTACCACATTACTTTATTTTCAATTTACCATATTTCCCTTTTCTACATTTACTGAATCAACTAAGTTTTCTTATTTTTTTATCCTTAGTTGGCTGCCTTTAAAGATACACTGAACAATTCCTTCAATATATGTCTATGAGTGATCAACCTTCTTAGTTTTTGAAAAAGATCAGTCTTTTCTCCCTCCTGAATAACCATTTATCTGACAGATAAACTTTATCTGATTTTATCTGATTGTGTCTTTGAAGACATTAAGCACTCTGGTTTGAGACCAACACTTTAGTGGACCTTTTGGTTCTGGTGAATCCAGTGTGGGTGACAGAGAGAGAACCCACCAAAAAATAATAATAATAATTTTCTTTCCTTAAATTTCAGGCTACTCAATTAACTTGAAACTTCAGTTCTCTAATGAATTCAAGGAAATTTATGATATAAAATGCTTATTTGGCTTTTTCTCGTGTTAGAGTAGGAAGTACACTCCAGTTTTCTATATCCTAGCCAAAAGCAGAGTGGTTATTTTTTTAACCATTATTTGTGGTGCTTTCTGTTTTAATACTTTCTTTTCTTGCTGTTTCTTTATCTTATCTTTCTTGATATTTATATTACTTCTATTCCTTTTTTAGTCTTATTTTTTAGTAGACATGTATATCCTGTTCTTTTTTGTTTTGTTTGTTTGTTTGTGTTTTAGTTCAGTGATTCTCAGCAGAAGCGTACCATGTCTTAGAATTTTGAAAATTTGTGGGGGCAATTCTGCTTGTCTCAGTGACTCAGAAGGGCTATTATTCTTCTTTCCCAGTATTTTTTACTATGGTTAAATACATATAAAATTTACCATTCTACCACTTTTAAATATACAGTTCAGTAATATTAAATACTTTCATAATGTTGTGTGATCATTACCATCATCTAACTCCAGAACTTCTTTTCATCTTGCAAAACTGAAACTCTCTACCTATTGAACAATGACTCTCCATTTTCTTCTCTGCCCCTGCAACCACCATTTAAGATTTTGTGCCTATGATTTTTGACTACTTTAAGTACCTAATATAAGTAGACTCATATCTTTTTGTGACTGTCTTATCTCATTTAGCATCACGTCTTCAAGGTTCACCCATGTTGTAGCTTATATCAGAACTATCTTCCTTTTTAAGCTTGAATAATATTAGCAACCCAAGTGTCCATCAATGGATGAATGGATTATATATCACATTTTGTTAATCTATTCATGCATTAATGGACACTTGTGTTAATTCTACATTTTAGCTTTCATGAATAATGACTATCACTTCAAGACCTACTTTTGATTCTTCTGGGTATATACCCAGAAGTGGAATGGCTGGATTATATGGTGATTCTATTTTTAGTCTTTTGAGGAACAGCTAAACTGTTTTCCACAAAGGTTGAGGCTGTTGCTCCTGAGTATGTAGATAAGAAATATGAGATAATAGACGTCCTAAAATGTGAAGAAAAGTTCCACACAGTGTAGACTTTTCTCATGCCCACACAATCTTAAACATCCTACTGGATGGTCACATAAGTAAACACTGTAGTTAAGTTAGAACATATATTTATGTCATATAGAAGTGTACTTTTAAAAATAATTTTAAGAAATACTGAATTTCATAGAACGCGACTATTTCCTTTTGTTCAGAATTTGAGCAAATGCTAGATTACTATTTTGGAAATAACTTTCTCATTCGCAATTATTCTTGTAAAGCTTAAGCCACCAATATAACATACCTCTATCAGTCCATATTTGTAACTTTGGCACCTGGTTATTCTATGTTAGGTTATGAACATCGAACTACTTCATTATGTCTTCTGTTGTTGTACATGAGCATTTATATGTTGAAACAGTTATTTATTTTGTAAGCCAGTGAGATTCTGGAATAGTTTGTTAAAGAACATAACCTAATATTGTTGATGCACACCACTTAATTCCCATCACAATTTTTGTTTCTTAGCGAAAAGTTGTGAGTCAACTCTCTGTCTCCATCTGTTGTGTCATGCCTGCATTCTATTAATAAAAAATTGTTGATGCTTCTAGAATGTGAATGACACCATTTTTCATTTCCTGAACTGATGCAGGTGTATCTCTGGTTTTTTAAACTATTGACCAGATTACTCTTCTGGGAATCTTGGAAGGGGGAGAGTATGCTGTCTTCTCCAATTTACACAGAAGGCCTCCATATTCAATGGTATCAGTTACTTTGGCTCGTTGTAATTCAATTCTAGGCTCTTTTGGGTGAAACTTAAGATAAGATGAAGGCAGATAATAGAGATCTAGACCAATTTTCATTTCCTGTGAACATAGGAGAAACAAAAAGATGGAAATAGGAGATAAAGAAAAGCTCCTCTGGAAGACAAAATTGGCACTTTACAAGGCCTCACTTGTTTATTCATTACAAATCCATTTTTTAAATGTAGCTTGTTACTGAAAATAAGGCCCCATTCAAAGAAGCTGAAAAAATATTCACACACTCTGAGGAGCCAGATGGTCTTTTATTCATAAAATTCTATCACTTCAGAATATTATAAAAGTTTTTAAACAAACAGAATCCATAAAGTATACTGTTTCGACCTGAAAGAAGGTATTTTTAAAATGTCAATACATAAACTATCACACACAACAGTCAATGAATATGGATATGTTATTTTGACTTTAAACTGCTATAATGAGGACACTGGTTGTTAAGACTGTTTCCTTTTCTCTTTTAATGACAAGGCAAAGGACAAATAACTGAAATGAGCTTACCATAATTTAAAATTAAAAGGAGCAAAGTAACAGATGAATTTACTACCTTTAGGGATTTCACATTTTCTAGACATTTATGTATGACATTTGACATGGTAAGAGCCAGAGTTCTCAGAGATATAGGAGATTTTTAAGGTGTGAAAGAACTATTTGTCTCAAAAGGAAAAAAATAGAGTGAAAACTGTAGTTAGGACAATAGAAAAGGGGTGGTGAGAGGAAGGACGGGAGAAAGGAAGGGAGGGAGGAGGGAAGTTGGAGAGGCTGGGAGAGGAGAAGGGAGGGGAGGATAAAATAGAGGAGAGGAAGGGAGGGGACGAGAGGGGAGCAGTAAAGTAAAAAGTGGGGCAGATTTTTGCCAGACAAGCTTATGTAAAGTCTTACAACAACTGTATTTTCCAATTACAAAGAAGTTCTAAAAGTAAGCATCTGCAAAATGATATTTTATTAAATATTGCTGTTGCTCTTATAAATAGAGGTAATATACAGTAGAGCTCTTATGAAGTGATTTTAATGGCTTAAATGGAAACAGTGTAAATTGGAATGTTTGATAGAATGTATGACAGTCATAACTTGCAATCATCATGTGATGAAAACCTTGGTTCCAAGTGCCTTATTTTAAATTTTAATACAAAAATTCATAGTAATACACAATTTTCATTTCCAGTTTGACTGTTGATGAATTCTGTCTTTTGTGGCTTAATTCTGTGAAATGACTCAGATGTCTCAAGGAATGCTGGAGTGTTATTCTTATTAGACTCAAAATAGAAAGGCCGTCTCATCTCTCTACTCTCCACCCTCTCAAGCTCCGTTTCAGTCATTATGAACTTCTTGTGCTCCCTAAATATATTGTCATCTCTTTTGACTGTGGACCTTTGCCCATTCTTCCTCGTTTGCCTGAAATGCTCCCCTTCCTTCCCACTCCCTGATTGCCGTGACACATACCTTCACCTAGTAACTCGTATTCATTTTATAGGATTCAGTTAAAGCAACACGTTCTCAGGGGTGATTTTCTTGCCTAGGTTTTCTTGGATGAAAAATACTGTCCTTGTCTTAGCGATTCATATACTGAAGTCACTGTTTTGCTACACTTGTCTCTCTACCTTGCTGAGAATCTGTTTGAAAGCCAGGGATAGTTTGTTCCTCTGCAGTGTCTGGCATATAGCAGACGAGTTTTTGTAGGCACAGTTGCTTGGCTACATCCCTTACTGTATTCAACTTTCCAGTGGTGGCCATTACTCCACACATCTGTTCAATCAGATGGAGGTAGAAGTTCCTATGTATGGTTTCCCATCCCAAATGAAGAGCATAGGAAGGGATGTGTCCCCTTTTGGTCACTCAGTGTTTTAGTGACCTGTGTTAACACAGTGAGTGATATGATTTGAATGTTTTTGTCTCCTCCAAATCTCATGCTGAAATGTAATCCCCAGTGTTGGAGGTGGGGCCTGGTGGGAGGTGTTTGGATCATGGGGGAAGATCCTTCATGAATGCCTTGGTGCCACTACGTGTGGCTAAGTAAAAGAGGCCACACATCTTTTGATAATTCTTCCATCAAAAGGTGTGTTGTAGGTCCCCTTCCCCTTAAATCTAGGCTCCACTGTGACTGTTTTGACCCCCCAAAAATATGATGGAAGTGATGATAGCCCCATTATTTAATGAAAGTCTTTATTGTAGTTATCCTATGCTTGTCTAACCATTGCATGGTGGGAGTATGAGGGACAGAGAACTCATCTCTTTAGTTCATAGGTCTTCAGCTAAAAAGGCACTTTATTGGTGGAACTGGAAGAAGAGGCCACACCTGAGAAGGCTTATCTCTTCTTCTGAATATGATATAGATCATGGGACCCTAGACTTTGAGCCCAAGCCTGGTGCCATAATGAAATGAGGCTTTTTGGGTCTTGGAAAGAGGCAAGTGTGCTTTTGCATGTGGAAGGAATGTAAATAATTTACAGCAAGAGTACAGACTGTGGTAAAGATGGAAGTAAATTCTTTGACACTCTTATTGAGAGTTGAAAGGAGAAGATATATCCATTAATACTTCCCTTGAATCTGGGCTGACCTATGACAGCTTTGACCAATTTAGTACGCTGGAAGTGGTACCACGCCGCCTTCACGCTTAGCCTTTATGACACCTGGCACTTTTTGCTTCCTTCCTTGTGGAGTCCTGAACCACCATACAAGAAATCTGATTATTTGGAGGGAACCATTCTGTGAGGAAGCCCAGTCATACTGTGAGTTAGCCGCTACATTACCTGTACAGTATCAAGCCATATAGAGAGAGTTTATAGAGCGGAGGATGCCTGGCCAACCCCAAACTATAACCACCAGCTTTTTCAACTTCTTGCCCTACAGAATCGGGACATATGATATTTTTAACTTTTTGTTTAAAACTATAAGTTTTGAGGTAGTTTGTTATGCAATAATAGATAATTGGAACATTAGGTAAAAGCACGATTTTTGCTTCTATGTTCTTCTGTCCTCTTCCTGTCTGGATGTGCACCCAGGACAGAGATCTAAGAAAACTCCTAAATTTGTGAGGCAAAAAAATTCTTAAAAATAATTTTTAAAAAACTAATGATGTCAGAATGGACAGACAGAAATAGCCTGGGTCCCTGCTGACACTGTGGAGCCATCCATACCAGACAGCCCGAGGCTGGTTCATCTGGAGACAGTTAAAACCCTGTCTGTTTAAGTCAATGTTATTCTGGCTTTCTGTTATTTGCCAATGAGGACATTCAGAGCTGATACAACTATCAGCAGATACTGTTCATTGATTGACTGAATCAATTTCATTGAGTCCCTTCTTCCTCAACTGCATCTTTTCTGAAAGTGTTTGCCTTCAACAATGTGACCTTTTGGGATATATAGATATTACCTAAAGAGCAAACTTTCATGGTACATATGTTTCTCAGAGATGCTCAATTGTATTCAATCTCCACTCATCCAACTCTGCTCATTTTCCCAGCCTTTGTTAGAAAGCATGTTGCTTCCCAAGCACCCCTTTGAATCTTCATTTCCAACTGTGACCCCACGACTTAGGGTCATTTCACCTTAAAACCCTTCCTAGTTTTGCCTCAGTTGTAAGATGGAACAAGATCCTTCTGAAAGGAGAGGACATTCCAGCAGTCAGAAGTTTTCATTGCCTTTACTCTCTGGCTTTTAAGTTCTTACACTTATTTTTTCTTTTTTAGCAAGCATAAAAAATAAATCATAAAACATTTATGTATGTAACCAGCTGCCTTAAGTTTCCAGACACTAATGTCTATGAAACAGTAATAAGAAAAAAAGTGGCAGTCACACCAGAGACCTTCTCAGTACTGACTTCCTAAAATGTGTCTCCTTTCGGTCATTCAATGTTCTGGTGACCTGTGTAAACAGAGCGAGTGATATCATTTGGATGTTTGTCTCCTCCAAATCTCACGTTGAAATATAATCCCCCGTGTTGGAGGTGGGGCCTGGTGGGAGGTGTTTGGATTGTGGGTGGAGAGCCTTCATGAATGCCTTGGTGTCATCCTCACAGTAATGACTAAGTTCTCACTCTGAGTTTGCATGACTTCTGGTTGTTTAAAAGAGTGTGGAACCTCCCACCTCTCTCTCTTTTGCTCCTGCTCTCACCATGTGACATGCCTGCTCCCACTTTGCCTTCCACCGTGACTATAAGCTTCCTGTGTCCTCACCAGAAGCCAAGTCAATTTTAGTACCATGCTTGTATACCCTGCAGAACTGAGTCAATTCATCTCTTTTCTTTATAAATAACCCAGTCCCAGGTACTCCTTTATAATAACACAAAAATGGACTAACACAATGAGTAATAAAATAAGTAATAAAAAATGCTCTAGTTTCTGTTGCCGGAAATTTTAATCTCTCAACATGATGGGGGAGGGTACATTAAGGTACAGGGACAGAGCACAAGCATTGGAGTTGTTTGGGTTTAAATTTCTTTGTCGCTTACTGACTGTATAATGCTGAGAAAATCCTTCTAAAACATGTTTCCTTTACTGTCAGCTGGGGTCTTAGAAAGCAGCATTGTTATGAAGATTAAATGAGACAATATATGGAAAGCATATACTTTAGGGCTCAGCATATAGGAAAGAAATTGCAACGGCTGACTCTGCTATAAAAGAAAGTGAGGTAGTTGAAAGTCGGCCACTGCATTACCTCTACAGCATTCTCTTTTAAAATGAGTTTTGGAGATTACGATATATAAATTCTTCAGTTCTCTAAAAATCTATTATCTGCCTTTAAAATATTTACAAAATAATTACAAACAATAACAAATAATGCTAAAACGCTAAGGTGCCAATATTTGATATCATTTCTGTCTAAAGTCTCCTAAACAGAGTATTTGAAGAAGAAGCAAAAACTACTTTGGAAATATTGCATCAGATAAAAGCTAAGAGTTGCCAAAGATGGAGCTGAAGATAAATTTAGTTGTAAGTAAACCAATATAAAGAAGCAATCTAAAAATTATGATATCCCAACAAGTAAAACATAACAAACATCTAATGAATACCGATGGCTAAAATGACCCAGTAACCATTGTAATTACTCAATTTCTTCAATACAGTCCTTAAATATTTGAACTTTAAGAAAATATTTTATGAAAAATAGCACATTCTCTTGAGCTGTACTTTTATGTGGAGTAAAACAAAATGTACATTGTATATTTAATAATAGACTGTAACCCTCTAAAATGACTTTTTGTTCCTCACCTTAATGTTTATTTGGACCTGTTCACCCATGCAATATGCTAAAGATTTTCCACTTCACAGAAGCTACCTTTTGAGTTTCCATAGGTATTTTGTTACTTTTGGCTTCCTGCAATTGTGTACTATAATGATTTACAACAGGTCTGGCACAAAGATGTTCTTGTCCTACTAAAGAACTGCTCTCAAAGCCTATTTCCTGAAACCGATACACCACGAAAAAATATCACTTACCTGATGAATAATGAGGTTAAGAAGGTCTTTCAACCCAGTAAAATAAGGAGGAATCAATCAGTACACACCTATATTTCAGGTACATTTTTGCCTATAATACCTGTCCTTCAGGCAGATCACCTGAGGTTAGAAGTTTGAGACCAGCCTGGCCAACACGGTAAAATCCCGTCTCTACTAAAAATAAAAAAATTAGCTGGGTAAACAAACAAAAAAATAACACTTTCTTCAAAAAGGAGTACTTTTAAACAGTACATGTCTATTATGTGCAAATGATTGTGCCTTTTTCCACGTGTTATTTCTGAAATAATCTCTCAAAAAACCACTTTGAAGAAAATTATCTTGAAAACATCCTATTCAGTGTTCACTTTTCTGGTTCTGGAAAACATGAAGGAATGAGGTTAATACTTATCTCCTTTTCCAAAAGTTAACATCAGTAGATGTTGTCATTGTCCAAAAATAAAAAAAATTTAAAAAAATGTTCCAACTATGATAGAACAATGCACACTTTGTTCTGAGCAAATAATTAGGTCTCAGAATATCATGTATGCCCCAAAGGAAGAGATTGGTATACATTATTAGGCAGAGTTATCAACATACATAAATAAAAAAGGAATGAGATACAGTTTGAAGCCCTGCCAAGCAACAGAATATCCTGAAGTCTACAGAAGAGACCAAAATATGTCATCCCAAAGTATGACTTTTGGAGACTAGGGTGTGCCACCCCCAAAATGCCTTTGTGGGGTGAGGATCATTTTGAGAAACTGCAGCAATGGGAGAAGCTCTGAAAACAGAAGTTATCTTTTATGAGAGGAATTGGCATCTATAAAGGAAATCTGCATTTGTAAGTGTGTCTCCCTCTTTAACCATGAAGAGAAGGACGACTCTAAATCATTAGAGACTCGTAAATGGAGAAGGCACTGGCATAAATCTGCAAGCAGGCCTTACCTTTGTTTACGGTTCTTTTTCTGACCACTTCCCCATAACCCTGCCTTCCCTACATCCTTTTTTGTTTCAGCAGAGGATGGTATTTAAGCCTGAATTCAAAGCCACCTGTTTGAGATTTACTCATCTCTCTGGGTATCTCCCAGGTATATGAAGCCATCTTCACAGGGTTAACAAGATTTCTGAAGAGAACTATTGTTATAATGAAGCATTACTCAGGCTACATTTGACCCACTGCCTTGTAACCGAAAGTCACATAGTGCTAGATACTGACCATTTGCATCACCATTGTTCTATAGATAGGATTTATGACATTCGATCATAAGGCTTTTGTTTAAGAATTCCTTAAGCAGGTCCTGAGTTGGGGTGGAACAACTGATGCCAACCAGTTTAAAGACCTCCACAGAAGTGAACCAGCCTGATACAATTTCTTCATCTCCCTGTCCCATGACTTCACCTTGCACTCTTTGACCTATGCACCATCTCCACACTTCAACCCACTCCAAAATCCTTAAAAACTGTAGCCCCAAACTCCTCAGGAAAATGGATTGGAGGCTTCCTCCCATCTCATCATTCGCCAGCCCTACAATTAAGCCTCTTTCTTTGCTGCAACCCGTTGTCTCGGTGTATTGATCTGCTGTACACATTGAGCAACAGACTTATTACAATTACAGACATATGAGATATACATGTAAATAAGCATGTGTTTGTTTTTCTCTTATTAATCTGTCTTCCTTTATAGGAGCCCATCTCAACTAAGATCTATGAAGGCTAAAGAAAACATTACTTTTTATCCCCTTCGCTTACCTGAGTCACACACACAGAAGCTTTAAAGTAAAGCATTTGTCCCCTTGGGGCCAGGCCTACCACCTCTAGTCTCTGTAGACAGTGTGAACCCTGAAAATTTGAGACAGGCCTCAGTGAATTTAGAAACTTTATTTTGCCAAGGTTGAGGATGTGTGTCCATCACACAGCCTCAGGAAGTCCTGATGACGTGTGCCCAAGATGGTCAGAGCACTGCTGGGTTTTAAACATTTTAGGGAGACATTAACCCATCAATATATGTAAAATGAATATTGGTTCTGTCCGGAAAGACTTGGGCTTAAAGATCATTCTGAAGCAAAAGTGACACACTTATGTTTAGATATGTGTATTGTATAAGTATCTTTCCGGAATGTAAGTTTCATGACAATAGGAATTCTTTTGCTCACAAATGTATCCCATGTATCAGAACAGTGTGGAACATGATAGGTATTATGTGCTCTGTAGCATTAATGAAACATTACCTTGATTTGATGCGTCATGGATTGGGGCATGGGCTTGGGGAGAAAAAATGATGGTCTTTCCAGAAAGCATCACTTCAGAGTAACTTTCAGCCTCCAAGATAGACAACAGATTCATTGCAGATATTATGGAGGATAGTTGAAAAATCTGGCTGTGGAAAAATAACTAAAAAATATACATTTTATAGGTGACGGAATTAATCTTTTCTGCAAGTATTTTATCATTCTAATATCTCGAATGACTGTATTTTAAACACCTGGAAGTGTTCTGGCAACTTCTGAGTTCTCCAAAATCAGTTTTCTCTTACTCATTGAGATTGTCTTTCTGAAACAGTTTCTTTGGTGTGTGATTTTCATTCTGGGCCTCTTTTTTTAAAAAATATCAGAGTCATATTATTGTCTATTGAAAGACTTAAACTGCCACATGGCTTCTAACACTATGTAATTTGCAATTGAGCTTCTAATGATCTTTGTAAACTCAGATAACAGATTTAACTCCTATTTAGGGCAATTGTGGAACAGCTTTGATGAAGAATTATGAAACATGGACACATTTCCTGACTTAATAATGTGGAGCTTCAATAGCTAAAAATACTATAAACTATAGTTCAATATAAACGTATCGTTAATGGAATCAAGGGCATCTTCGTGGGATGCAAATGGGGTATTGCTTTATATAGTCCTGAGGACAGAGTGAGGAACCTTCTTTCCACTGCCGTCACCACAAAATAGTTGCTCCTGATTTTAGTAGACTCAAACTTGGCCATTAGTAACTACTAAAGAAACCCAGCCTTTTACCTCTGGCCTTACATTCTTTTCCAGTGTCCGTCTTTTCCGGTTACTCCCTCGATACTCTATGTTCTGTCTTCTGGCTGCTTGACATTTCTCAGATGTATTTCATTCCTGTCACCTTCTCTCAAGCCACTCCCCTGGAGTACCCTGCTCACTTTTCCCTCTGCTTTCTTCTCTGTCCTATAAGCCCTTCAGAGCATAGGTCAACCATTAACTCTAGAAAGACTTCCTTGACTTCTCAGGCTAAACTACTCCTACTGCTCTATGTAGTTCTCTCTCTTCCCGATAAATCTTTTATTGTGTCTCTTTGGGAATGTGTTGGCTTCTTGTCTCACTACACATACCAAAGTAGGTCTTGCTGGATTATTAACTGTTCAGGGATGGACGTGTCAGATTGTTTATCTACATATTCTTAATAACTAACATTATAGAATTCAGTCATTCAACAATAAGCATCTTTTTTATTATGATTAATATACTTTAAGTTCTGGGGTACATGTGCAGAATGTGCAGGCTTGTTACATAGGCATACACATGCCATGGTGGTTTGCTGCATCCATTACCCTGTCAACAATAAGCATCTTAAAGAATTCAGTGAATGAAAGACAGTGAATGAATGAATAATTTGACCCTAAAAGAATGTGAGCAATGCAGCTTTTGTAAGCAAGGCATATTCAAGTCCAAATTCATATGGCATTGCTTTCTTCCTTCAGTGTTTAAATTCTTTAAGTGGTCTACTTTAATAATAATAACCACAGTTTATCAAGCATACATCATGAAGCAGGCACTATGCTAGATAGTTTGATGAAGATACAAATTCCTTTTTCTAAGCACTCATGGCTCTCTCTAATTAAAAAGCAAAAACAAAAAAATTAAAAGCTTCCTCAAGTAATCAGTCCTCTGTCTCACTTATCACCCCATTCTCTGATTCACACACTCTTCCTCACAATTTAAAACATGACAACAGTTTCTTTCCTACAGCTGTCTATTTCCTGTGTATTAATTTTGTTTCTGTAATTACACCGGAAACCCTCTAGGAAAGAAGCAATATCTTGTACATTTTTGGTGTTCTATTTCTTTCCCCATCCTACCCCAATCTCCATCAGAATATTAATCACTAAGGAGGGGTTTGTTCCTCTTTCCTTCACTCCCTTTTTTTCCTTTTATTTTCTCCCTTGGAACCCTACTTAATACTTAACTGCCTTTAAGTACAGTAACACTGAAGCAGTCACTTAGGGATGTGCTCACTGTTGGTTGCTGCACTTCAAGATCACGATTTTCACCTGTTGTCCTGCTATAATTATTAATGATGCATCCTTTCATACTCAAAGATGTTCCCATTGGGATGATAAATTATATAGTCATTCTAATGATAGGAAAAAAAGATATGCTGAAGAAAATTGAACAGAAAATTACAGGCTAGAAAAGTGTCCTATCATCTGGGTAACTACATAAGAGGATGCAATGTAGACACAGTAGTTCTGAGGTTTTTTTTATCTAATATAAACTGTTCCACAGCACAGAAAAAGATAAGGCAATTTTCAACTCGTATTATGATCATAATGCAAAAAACTGGCAAGAATAGCACAAAAAAAGACAAATATGGGTCATTTTCACCTATATACATAGATGCAGAATTATATAAAATAATAACTAAACTATAACAAAATAACATTTTTTGCTTAACAAGGAATTATTCAAGATTGAAAGAATGATCTAATATTAAGGTGTCTATTAAGGTAATTCACTACTTCAATATATTAAGGCTATTCATATGTTAGATATACTATATCCAATATAATATAAGGATATATTATTAAGCACTTAAAAATATATCTACTGGTAACAATTCTCTTTTAAATGGACATTTTAAAGGCACTTAAGAAAATCTTATTAGTAAAATATTTTAAATTAGTAAAATATTTAAATTGGTGTAGAGCTGGGGAGGAAAAAGTATAGAACTGGACCTTTCCTCATATTTCCACTACAGAATGGCAGCCTTAAGCTGTAGATTAAGAGGCAACAAGCACCATGCTCCTGGAACACCGTTAAACACTCATTGCAGCTGGGGAAAGGGAAAGGAGAGAAAATCCTGTTTCTGGAGTAGGGACAGGATAATGTCCCAAACTCACAAACACCGCAGGAGGAGAGACAAGGGAATTGAGAAGTCATACCTGCAAAACTTAGGGACGCCATACAGTACTAAAACTGAGGGTTATTCAGATAAACGGAGACTATACCCTCTCACAACCATCACTGCCCGAAGCCAGCGTAACAAGCCTAGAAGAATGAGAAACAGCAGAGAAATACTGCAAGAGGAACAAAAGGGCATGCAAAGTTACCCTCTCCTAGGCAGGGTACAAAGGGAAGACTTAGACTGCATAAGACATTCCTCTGGTAATCCAGTCCACACCCTGACCGAAGTACAGTTGACCTTTGAACACTGTGAGGGATAGAGCTGTTAACCACTCCCCTCCATGCAATTGAAAATCTGCATGTAACTTTTGAGTCTCCAAAAACTTAACAACTATTAGTTTACTGTTAATGAGAAATCTTATCAATAACATAAACAGTCAATTAATACATATTTTATATATTACACTGTATTCCTGCAATGAAGCCAGAGAAAAGAAAATGTTATTAAGAAAATAATAAGGAACAGTAAATATACTATTTATTAAATGGAAATGGGTCCTCGTGTTGTAGGAGTTATTAAGAAATTATTTTAGGCAGATAGGAAAAGGGGTTCTTGGCAAGTTTTCATTTTTAACACTGCTCTAGAAAAGTTTCTTATAAAGCCCCAGCTTTTAGAGCTGGCCCGCAACCTTTGATATGCAAATGCAAGCCTTTAGAAACTGAGTCCACCCGACATGGTGATTCCCACGGCCTTCTTAACCCTGCCCCACATGTGCCTGGCCACATGGCCACCCCCACATATCCTCATGTGTGTAGAACATCATGGTGCTCTGCATTTGCATATTAAAAGGCTGGGATGGGAGGGCCAGCTTTTTCACGGGATAGGTGAATGACATGCCTAGTCAAACAAATCCCCTGAACCCTGTGGAAAGCAGACACCGCCTCCTCCAGCCTCTGTATATATACTGGCTGGTATCCTTGGCAGGTGGAGACCTCCCTTTTTGGCTTCAGAGCCCCCTGCCTCTGTCTCTGTACAGGGGACCTTCTTCCTTCTGTCTTCTCCCTTCTGTCTTGCCTGTCAAACTCTCCACTCCTTAAAACCACTCCACATGTGTATGTGTCATTTTGTCTTAACTAGCATGAGGACCAAGAACCTGGTGTTCCTCCACTCATCGGAGCTGTATCACTCAGGGATGTCTTTATCCTTGTCTCATCAGATTGACTAGGCTGAGGAAGAAAAGAAAGAGGCGAGGTTGGTCTTGCTGTCTCAGAGGCAGAGGCAGAAGAGGTGGAGGAAGGGCAAAGGGAGGCAGAAGCAGCAGGTGTACTTGGTGTCACTTTAAGGAAAGACATTGTAATTTCTGTCTTAATTTTTCTTTTTTATTTCTTTAAAAATGTTTCTGTATGCAACCAATCCATCACCATTTGCTTTAGTTTCAATATTACAGAAGGGTCAATGTCTTTAAAAAAAAAAAAAAAAGGCAAAGGCAGTCCTGATAATTGAAGCCTTCTTCCAGATTGACTAATATTGAACGTTTTTCCTGGCACTGCTTCCTCTATGTCGTCTTTCTCATCACCTGGCACTGGTTTGAAAGCACTCACCTCCATCAAGTTTTATTCTGTTAATTCTTCTGGTGTGGTGTCTATTAGCTCATAAATTTCTCCATATCTTAAAACATTTCACCTCCACAAACTTTTTCTTTCCATATCCACAATTTCTTTCATGATTTTCTTGATTGGCTCTGTTGTAAATTCTGTGAAGTCATGCACCATATTTGGACACGATTTTCTGCAGCAGGAATTTATTGTGTGGGGTATGATGGCTTTTATGGTTTTTCCTATAACAATGATGGCATTTTCAAAGTGTAATCCTTCCAGACTTTCATGATGTTCTATCAGAGTTCACTATCATAGCATTGACAATCCTTTCCAAACCCCTGATCTAGAGGCTGAGTTAGAGACGTTGTGTTTGAGGGCAAGCAGACCACTTCAACATATTTGGTGTTGAACTTATGGGTTCTGGGTGGCAAAGGTATTGTCCAATATCAAAAGAACTTTAAAAGCCAGTCCCTTACTGCCAAGATACTTCCTGACTTCACAGATAAAGCATCAATAAAACCAATTCAGCAAAAAGGTTCTCATGGTTCAGGTCTTCCTGCTATATAACCAAGACTGGCAGCTGGTATTTATTATTTTCCTTTAAGGTTCATGGGTTAGCAGCTTTATACATAAGGAAAGTCTTGATTATAAACCCGACTGCATTTGCACAAAACAGTAGAGTTAGTCTATTTCTTTCTGCCATAAATCCAAGTGCTTGCTTCTCTTCTTTGATAATAAACGTCCTTTATGGCTTTTTTTTTCCAAAATAGGGCACTTTCATCTGCATTAAAAACCTGTTCAGGCATATATTCTTTCTCCTTAATGATTTCTGGGAACACATTTGCTCCCTCTTGGTCAGCAAAAGCTTCTTCTCCTGTTATCTTGACATTTTCTAAAATTGTCAAACCATCCTTTGCTGGCATTAAATTTTCCAGCCTTAAATCCTTCACCTTCCTTTGCCTTAAGTTGCCATTTAATGACTTCACTTTTTCTCAAATATTATTCTATAGGTATGCCTTTCTTATGGCACTCCTGCACTCACACAAAAACTGCATTTTCAATACAAAATTAAAAAGGTAGTTTACAAAAAGTGCATGGTTTTCAGGCCTCCTGGCATAGCTGTAGTGACGGCTTTGTGAATTTTCTCCTTTTCCTTTTTTTAAATAACATTCCTTATACTGGATTCACTTATCTTGAAATGGTAGACAACTACAGCTGCAGACCTCAATCTACACTCAATTCAGGTTTTTCTTATAATGTCATGACATTTCTCTGCTTTTTGAGAGCACTTCTAGCATCACCAGTGCTACTTTTTATGGGTCCCATGATGTTATTCAAGGTTTACAGCATTGTGCTAAACATGATGAAAAATATGTGAAAAGCATGAGAGGTCACTTTTTATTGGAATATGCTGTTTCCTGGATAAATGAACTGCTCACAAGGAGATGATTAGCGTCACATGACATTTTAGCAAATACTCACAATACAAGTTCATCACAATGGCCATAGGAGGTGGCTACAAAATTATTACAGTTGTAGAGTATATATTACAATTAATTTGATATAGTTATAATCTAATACTGTATGTTTACATTTGTTTACATTTCTCTCAAGTGCAAATAGCACCATGTGTGGTTTGTAAGTTTTTGTTTGCATGTGTTTTGATAAGTTTTAACATTTTAAAACAAATTTGTGTATATCTTATGGTAGTCAGTTAAATGAGTATGTACATATATATTATGCATTCATGATATACCTGAATTTTTTCTTAATTTTTAAAATATTTCTAGGCTATGCAGTTTATCTGTACATTTTTCTAAATTGTCACAAATCTCCAAATAATTTTCCAATATGTTTATTGAACAAAAAACTGCATATAAGTGGAGTCACATAGCCAAAACCATGTGTGTTCAAAGGTCAAATCTATATAGGAAATTTGAAGCCTATAGTGCATTGTAGATAGCCATAACATCAAAAATATCTGAGGCCCAGCAAACTCCTACTTGAATAACTACAATCAAGCCCTAGAAGAAAAGAAGAAATGCCAATTTTCAGATATAAGAACATTTTACTGTAATCTCTATTTTTCTGCACAAGATGTTTAGCTTTCAAAAGAATTGTGAAGCATACAAAACAACAATAACATACATTTGGGAAAAACAAAGAAATCACTAGCACCAACCTGAGATATAACATAGATGTTAGAATTATCTAACAGAGAATTTTAAATAATTGTGATGAATCTATGAGAGAAATTTATGGGAGAAAATAGATAATATGAAACATCAGAGAGGTAATTTCAGCCAGGAATAGAAATAATCTTTAAAAATCAATGACAATGCTAGAAATAAACATTTAAACTAAGAATAAGAATCTTTTCTGATGAGTTTATCAGTAGACTCAACATTAGCTAAAGAAAAAAATCAGACTTGAAGATAGATCAATAGAAATTGACCAAACTGAAAGAGAAAGAGAAAAAAATGAGTCACAAAAGCAGAAGAGAACATCCAAGAACTGGAAAAAAAAAAGTCAACAATTCTAACATATGTAAAGCTGGAACTTGAGAAGGAGAATAGAGAGAAATGAGCAGAAGAAATAGTTGAAATAATGTCTGAAAATTTTTTACAGTTAATAACAGACACCAAATCAATAATCCAAACAGCTTAAAGAATACCAAATAGGATGAATATGAAATATTAATTCATCAACTAATTAATTTAAACCACTAAAACACAATATGTATCGTATTTTTAACTGCTGAAAATAAAAAGAATAGAGAAGATCTTGAAAGCAACCATAGATGAAAGGAATAAGTGGGAGAAAACAGAAAAGGAGCAAGACAACTAGGAAGAGTTATTTAGCTTAGGATTGACGGAAACAAAGGTACGAATTATGGCAGACTTCTCATGAAAAATCATGCAAGCCAAAAGACAGTGGAATGACATCTTTCATACGCTGAAAGAAATAAACTGTCAAACCAGAATTCTATACCTAGTAAGAGTCTCTTTCAAAACTAAAGAAGAAATAAAGATGTTATCAGACAAACAAAAACCAGTGAGCATTACCAACAGAACTATTCTACAAGAAATGTTAAAGAAATTTCTTCAAGCAGAAAGAATATCCTGTCAGACTGAAACATGGATATACACATGGAAATAAGGACCACTAGAAGTGGAGTAAATGAAGATGATTTTTTTTAAATTTTTTAACTGCTCTAAAAGATAACTGACTTTAAGCAAAAATGGAAGGAATTTAATATATGTTTATAGAATAGGTAAAAGTTAAAGGTGTGGCAACAATAATACAAAGTGTCGGAGGAGGGAATGATTGCAGATATACAGTTGTAGGTTCCTATAATTACAACTTAAAGTGGTACTAGTATTATTTGAAGATAGACTCTAATTAATTCAAGATGTCTATTGTGACCCTTAGAGCAATTACTAAAAAAAAATTAAGGGTAAAAATAGTAAGTCATAGAGTAGATGAGATGGTGCATTAGTTCGTTTTCATGATGCTAATAAAGATGTACACAAGACTGGGTAATTTATAAAGGAAATAGGTTTAATTGACTCACAGTTCAGCATATCTGGCGAGGCCTCAGGAAACTTACAATCATGGCAGAAGGGGAAGCAAACACGTCCTTCTTCACATGGTGACAGGAAGGAGAAGAATGAGCAGAAGTGCTCATTCTAAAACCATCAGATCTGGTGAGAAGGCCCATTATAAAACCTTCAAATCTGGTGAGAACTCACTCGATATCATGAGAACAGCATGGTGGTAGCTACCCCCATGGTTCAGTTATCTCCACCTGATCCCTCCTATAACACATGGGAATTATAAGAACTACAATTCAAGATGAGATTTGGGTGGGGACACAGTCAAACCATATCAGATGGTATCATAAAAGATACTCAGTTATTACATGAGATGGCAGAAAAGAGGAAAGAAGCGGCAAAGAACCAATGGAATTTTAAAAAACAGTAAAATGTTATAATTTTTATTGACTACCACACTAATCTCATTAAATGTGAATGATCTAAATACACCAGTTAAAAAGAAATTTTCATTACTTAATAAAATATATCGTATATATAAAAGTTACTAAGAGAGCAGGGAGTGTTCAGCCACAGTGATAAGTACACAAGGTTATACATATGTAATTACCTTGATTTAGCCATTCCGCAATGTTTACTTATATCAAACCATCATTTTGCACACCATAAATATATACAATTTTTCTCAAAAAATAAAATTTAGAAGACAGTTTTTCAGATATGATTTAAAAAGCAAGTCCCAATCACAATGCTGCTTATATAAGAAAGCTGTTTAGATTTTAAATACAATGGACAAGTTAAAATAGAAGGATGAGATGAAACATAGCAAACACTAACCAAAAGAAAGCTTGAGTAGACTAAACTCAAACAAACTAGATTTCAGAACAAAAGATATGATTATTATCAGAGATAAAGAACAATATTATATACCAAGAAAGGGGTCAATTATCCAAGAAAATATAGCAGTTCTAAATGTGGATGAACTTAAAAAAAATAATACAGGCACTTCAACCAGGAGCAGTGGCTTACACCTGCAATCCCAGCACTTTAAGAGGCCTAGGTGGGCAAATCACCTGAGGTCAGGAGTTCAAGACTAGCCTGTCTAACATGGTGAAACCTTGTCTCTATGAAAAATACAAAAACTAGCTGCACACAGTGGTGGGTGGGTGCCTGTAATCCCAGCTAGTTAGGAGGCTGCGGCAGGAGAATTGCCTGAACCTGAGTCACAGAGGTTGCAGTGAGCCAAGATCACACCACTGCACTCCAGCCTGGGTGACACAGCAAGACTCCATCTCAAAACAAAACAGGCACCTCAAAATGCATCAGGTAAAAACTAATGGAAATAAAAAGACAAATAGACATCCACAGTTACAGTTGGAGACTTAAAGCACCTTTCTCAATAATCAATAGAAAATTGTCAAGGATAAAGAAGATCTAAGTAATACTATGAACCAAATGGATTTAATTGACATCTGTAGAACTAGTAATACCAAAAGTACCAAAATACATTTATTTACAAATTTAAATGGATCACTCACTAATATAGTCCATATTCTGAGACACAAAACAATCTTTAACAATTTTAACCAAATAGAAATCACACAAAGTATGCTCTAAGACTACAAAGGAAATAAACAAAAAATAAATAACAGAAAGTTATCTGGAAACCACTCCCCACCTCTGCCAAGTATTTGGAAATTTAACAACACGCTTCTAAATAACTCATAAGTAAAAAAGAATGTCTCAATGGAATTCTTAATAGAAGTTTAAAGATATTTTGAATGGAATGGAAATAAAATGCAACATACAAGTTATGTTATGCAACTAAATCAATGCTTAAAGAAAAGTTTATATCATTAAATGCTATTAGAAGAAGAAGAAAGCGTAAATGAATGATTTACACTTTCACATAAGAAACAGAAAAAGAAGAGCGAATGAAATCCAAAGCAAGCAAACGGATTGAAATAAAGATCAGAGCAGAAGTAAGTGAAATTAAAAATAGAGTAATAGTAGTGAAAAATAAATAAAATCCAAAGCTGATCTTTTGGAAAAATCAGTAAAATTGATAAATACTGACCAAAATGCTAAACAAGAAAAAATGATATGAATTACCAGTATCAGGCACAAAAGAGAGAATATAACTAAAGATCCTGTATCCATTAAGAAAAATCATAAGAGAATACTTATGCCCGTAAATTCAATAACTTAGGTTAAATAAACCTGGTTTTTAAAGAACCTATCAACAATCATTCAAGAAGAAACAGTATCTGAATAATGCTACATTTATTTTAAAAATTTAATTCATAGTTTAAAACCATTGAGAAAAGAAAACTGCAACCCAGTTAGTTGTACTGTTAAATTCTATTATTTAAGGAGAAATATTTAAGAAAAAATAATTCTGCATAATATCTTTCAAAGAATAGAAACAGAAGGAACATTTTCCAACGCATTTTATGAGGCCAGTATTGGGAATATTAATAGCTCCTACTTCATAGTTAAGTCCAGAAGCTAAATTGAGCAATTCATGTAAATGCATTTTTAGAGTTCCTAGCCCATGTTTCCTGTTTATTTGTTTGTTTGTTTGGTTGGTTGGTTTTTTAATGGAGTTTTGCTCTTGTCGCCCAGGCTGGGGTGCAGTGGTACGATCTCGGCTCACCACAACCTCCACCTCATGGGTTCAGGTGATTCTCCTGCCTCAGCATGCTGAGTAGCTAGGATTACAGGCACCTGCCACCATCGCCGGCTAATTTTGTATTTTTAGTAGAGACAGGGTTTCACCATGTTGGTCAGGCTGGTCTCAAACTCTCGCCCTCAGGTGATCCGCCTGCCTTGGCCTCCCAAAGTGCTGGAATTAGGAGCCAACACGCATGACCCTTTTCCTGGTTCTTGATAAGAACTATCCATAGCCCATGCCAGTAATCCCAGCACTTAAGGAGGCTGAGGTGGGCAGATCACTTGAGGTCAGGAGTTCAAGACCAGCCTGACCAACATGGTGGACTCCCGTCTCTACTAAAAATACAAAAATTAGCTGGGCATGGTGGCATGCACCTGTAGTCCCAGCTACTTGGGAGACAGAGACATGAGAATCACTTGAACCCAGGAGGCAGAGGTTGCAATAAGCTGAGATTGCGCCACTGCACTCCAGCCTGAGTGACACAGTGAGACTTTGTCTCAAAAAAAAGAACTATCCATAGCCAACAGTTACCAACTAATAAGAAAAGAAAGACAAACCAAATAGAAGTTGGCAAGATGTTGGATAAACAATTCACAGAAGAAATATAAATGGTTAACATGAGAGTTAACATTATAAATAATCAGGGCAATGGATATTAAAATACTAATAAAATAATTTTCACCTATTAGATAAGCAAAAATGTGGAAGATAAATGGTATACAGAGTTGGCAAGTTCTTCATCACCATGCAAGAAATATAAATTGGTACAATATTTTCGAAGGGAAATAATAGTTTTGATTAATATTTTAAATTTGTGTATGCTAATATTCAACAGTTGTTTCGAAGCATTTATTTGATATATGTTAAAGGATGCTTACTGGTATAATATTTTAATAGTAAACTATTAAAAACCAAATATAATAATAGAGAAATTCTTAAATTATCAGTTGTTTTTACTATGGAATACTATGTAACAGTTAAAAATAATAAATTAGATATACATGTACTGTCATGGAAATCTTATATTGGTAAGTGAAAAAAAATTACAGGAGAATGTGTATACTATGATCCCATTACTATCACAAATTACTCACAAATAAACAATGTGTGTGCATATATATACATGGTTAGTTTCTAGGTGGTGGTAAAGGCAGGCTTTCCCTACCTACGTTATTTTTTCCAAAAGTGTGTTTTTATATTGTACATATAATTACATGTTACTTTTAGAATAGATGGAATGCAAGCACTTGTGTGCTTTTAGAAGTGAAATTTTTAAATAAATAAGGGAACAGAAGGTTAAGAGGCTCTGAAAACTCAGAGTATGCATTTTGGAATTGAGAAACGCTGAAAGAAGGCTTCAGTAAAATTCTGCAGTGAGAAAGAGTCTGTCTGTGGTCTTTCCTCATCTCAATATAAAAGAGGCTCCCCGAGGCTGTGGTAGACTTCTGTTTCCTTTTTTCCCCCCGCCCTCACTCCCTGATTGCCCCAGAACAAAAAACCCTAGAAGAAAACCTAGGCAATGCCATTCAGGACACAGGCATAGGCAAAGACTTCATGACTAAAACCCTAGTTCTTTATGACTCAGTCCCTGCCTACCTTCCCGGTCTCATGTTCTGAAACTCCACAACCCAAATCCTCTCTACAGCTACGAACTATACTGCCAAAATGAGGCAGAAGAGACAGGGTGGTTGGGACCAGGAATCTCTAGTTTTAAAACCTCAGCTCTGGGCTCAGTCGTGCACTTATTTTGTGACAACAGGGTAACCGCTTTAAAATCCCAGACCATTCGGAGCCCAAAGATATTCAGTGTTTCCAGCAGATGTAAGGCACTCTCCATTCTGGTCCAGTCTCTCTCCCAAGGGTCCCCAGTAGAGAAAATTTGCCTCAAGGCCCAGAGTGACTCATCCCAAATGGCCCCAGCCCAGAAATCTTAGGAGATTTGAGTTTTGGGACTTTACCCAGGCAACAAAGGTTTCCAGAAGGGCAATTATAATCCTCCCCAAATTAGCTGCCCAGCTGCAGTTTGTAGAGGAGGTCCAGCATCTATCAGAAACATCCACTTAGGAAGAAACTATATTTCCATAAGAAAACATGAAGAATGGGGGTGCCATTAATCATTACTTAGATACTTGGGATACGTGCTTTTCCTCCCCCCCCTTTTTGCCAACTCAAAATCCAGTCCTTTTCCTGTCAAATATAATAGTGCCAGAGTGAAACTGACAAGACATACAATAAAGTTGAGGTAGAGAAACACAAAGACCTGGATAGGAACCTATTTATTTTCAGGGGAAAAAAAGTAACAACTATTCTAGCTAAGAAAATAGCCCGGTATTTGGTCATTGTTTTTTCCCGTTTTCCCTTCAATTTAAGAGAAAAACTTTTCAAATTCACACAAAATGGAACACACTGTCTACTTTTCTGTGGCCGTCTTCAAACACATAACCTTTCAGGTCACCATGAAACACTTTTTTTGAAATATGTCTCAATCTGTCTTTCAGTGTGACAATGAAATTACCAGGCAGTTCGGCATGTGACGTGACTGAATTAGGCAGCTATCATGATCAGACTCTGTTCTTTACTTCCTGAGAGAGGGGCAAAAAGGATTGAAAAAAAAAAAATCCTGGAATGGAATCACACCTGATTCTTTATACGAGGGAAGTGGCCCCATGAAATCACATCGTTCCCTTCTCCGAGAGATCTCAGGTCAGTTTAACTAGTGATGCAGAGCCAGGTTTGCTTAAACTGCCCTTTCACCACTTTGCCAGCCTCCAATTTGTGACTCCATTAGCTCCATATACCTGTCCAACTCCCTTTGGACTGGCAGGGGACATCTCCCAATGCCTGCAGACTAATGTTATATAGAAGTACTTGACCTTTTTAAGAAACACTGATCAAATTTGTCTTGTATATTTCACTATATCACGGGAACAATTGTAAATGGCATATAAAAATTCAACAGCTGCTGGGATCAATAAGCTGCCAACCTAGTAATACAGGGATGTACAATACATAAATATGCTTTTTTAAAAATTTATAAAGACATGTTGCTACTGTCTTAGTCAAATCAGTTTCGTTCTTATGCTAGTGCAGGGAACCTAGCTTTCAGCCTGGCCTGATTAGAAGATGCCCACAGGATCAAACAAAATCCTCACCACAAGCACCATCTTTTTGACTCAGGGCATTGCCCTAGAAGGATTATGTTAAAATGCAAATAATTCTATCTAGAAGTAACATTTTGGCTAATCAGCACCTTCTAACGCATCTGCGTGGATATGTTTATTGATTTCGCTGGCAGAAAGCAAATCCTGAAGGAAAGGGGTCAAAGGCAGGTAAGTGTGATGAGGAGATGGTGGAGGGAAATCTAGGGCAAGCAGGAGTCAACTAAGAGTGTCCACACAAGTAGCCCAAGGCTGCAGAGGGGCCCTGGGACCACAGAAACCCAGCACTGCCTGCCCTGGGCCCCCTTTCTTCTCAAGGAAAGGCCAGGAACAATGTGTCTCCAAAGTGTCTTTGGCATTCGTAAGAACAACCCTTCACTTAGAAATACATGCAAATAAAATGAGATTTGAGAATTTTCTCCGCAATTTAAAACAAAGAAATACAAATATTTTAACAAATCACCCAATAGCCAAGCAAATATGATGTGATATAATGTGATATGTTGGCCTATTCATGTATCATACATAAGCCTTTCAAAATATACATTGTGCTATAAAGAGATCGATCTCTCTCTCTCTCTCTCTCTCTCTCTCTCTCTCTCTCTTGCTTCCTTCTTCTCCCTCTCCCTCTATCAAATGGATTCAAAGGAAACTAAGACACTGTCCCATTGAAATGGCAGCCAAACACCAAAGAAATGTCAGAGAAAAAGCTTGAATAGAGAACACTGTACACATACCAGACTCCGGGGCTCTAGTAGCTGATGGCTTCCTCATTTACTTGCACTGAGAGGACACACACACACATACATGCGCACACACACACACACACACACACCCCGTTTAGCAAATACTCCCATTTGAAAACCTTCCAAATGTTTCTCTTCCTTCTCTAGAACTGAGCTACCTCACTGTCAATGAGATTTTCTATAAAATGGTCACACAGGTTAAAAAAAAAACCATGCTTCAATGGTTTTTTGGTCACACAGGTTAAAAAAAAAAATTAATAGCCTAAGAAGCTAGGGCTAAAGACCAAAAAGTTAAAGTGCTTACAAGGCAAATAATTTGAAGAGGCAGGATAAAATCAAAAACAGAATTTAAATGGTCCCAGCCTAAGAATTTATAAAAGACCAAGTCCTGACCTATAACAGAGATGAGAACTTTATTGGGCACGTAATTCAGAAAGGCAGGAAAAGCTGATACACAGAACACAATGAATGTCAGGTTCAGGATTTAAATCTCAGTCTGACAGGGTCGGGAAAACCAATACAATAATGCCAGGGAGGAGAGACGTGCTGTGCAAATCCAGTGCGGTTTAGAACTTTGACTGCATAATTAGCCCGTGTTGTAATTAAGAATCTAGAGGGCCTATTGAAATGAAAGCACAATGGGCAGATTTGGATTCTGCTGCATCGAACCAGAATACTTAACGCAGCAAGAGTTTTCCCTGATTTTGGCTGGACACTTTGGTAGCTGACAGCCAGAGAGGCTTATAAAGATTTTCACACTACCTGTTTATAACAGACGTGACTGACAGAAGGGAAATATTTTAAAAGTCCTTAGATGGTGTCTGTATCTTTAGGTTTTCTATTTAGCTTCAGGAAAAAATACTTTTTCTGGTTATAGTTTCACTATCTGATCATAGAAAACTGAATTCATTACAGGCATAAGGTCAATGCTGTGTTGATCTCTAAGCCAATGATAAACTGGCATTACAGGCTTGTTTTATTTATAGAGAACGATGATATCAAATTAGATGGGAAGGAAGAGAGGGAAGAATTTAGTTCCAATTAGAATAAGTGTCTTTGGAAGGCATCTACTACCAGTTTTCTAAAAATATAAGACAATGTCATGGGTTCTATCTTCGTCTTTTAAAAAAATCAGAGGAGACAAGTAAGACATACACACTGCTGTGGTTATGAGCTAATTCAAGGACCCACCTTCACCTAAGAGTAAAGTAACCTGGGAAAGTAATGCACCCTGTTCACTTCCAGTGCCCTTTCACATAATCCAATAAAGAGACCCCAGTAGTCACTGCCTCAGCTCGTCATATAATGGGGCAAAATGAAACAAAGTAAGATACACTTTTCTTTTCTGTTCTGTTCTTTCTTTTTAGGATGGTCCTCTAATACAAGTATATGCAACATGAAAATAAAACATCACACTCTAGAGGAATAATAATGGAGACACGTTAGCCTCTGCAAGAGCTCCACACCGCAAATTTTTGGCTCTTGGCACTTGTGAAATACTCATTTTGGGAATATTGTTTAAAGCAAGAGAAGAGGACACCAATTATCTTATTTTAGCAATGACACATCAAGAAAAAACTCCACTGGCTACTTAACCATCAAGATACCCAGAATCTAAAGAAAAAAATGTCAGAGAAGCATCCACTTACGGATTCAGAATCTTAAATCCTAGGTGGTTGGTGACTTTAAGGAACTGACATTTGTACGAATCAAGAAAGGAAACCCTCAGTAAAAAATGTGGTGAGCAGAAGCTCTTGGGCCCTTAATATAGTTTATCTTTCACATAAAGGTATCTTGAAAACCTTTACGCAAGTCCTTTATGAGGGAATAATTTCTGAGCTAGGGCAGACAATGGTCTTTCAAATCCATTCTCAGTTTAGAAAGCATTTGTAAGGAGAAGTTTTTCCCGGCCACCACATGAGAAGTGTGTGATGCCCTTGGAAATCTCTGTAATTAACAATAAGCCTCTTTCACAATTGAAAGTGGACCCTCCTGCCCTAAAGTAGCACTGATGTTTCTATTTCTGACCTACACCCTTCATTTTATGCAATGTCTTTGTAAAAACCAAGGGCAAGAACAACCTGGAGAGAAATTTTCAAATTTTGGACCAGAGCCACCAAATCAATAATGGCGGAACAAAATGAATTATCAACCTCCACTGCTTCAATCACAGGGAAAGGCAAGGAGTTAGCCAAAAGAGAAACTGCGGTCAATGTTAAGAAACAGAATGAATTGACTTTGAGGTAGGCTTATATCTAATTAAATGAGACTGGGGGCAAAGGTAAGGCAGACTCATCCGCAGCTGATAAGGAAGTGATCAGAGGAGGTGACTCAGCTCAACCAAACTGCCTTTCCCAAGCATAAAAGCAGAGCAGAAAGTGCTACGGGGTGGGGGACCCACAGTGGAGAAACTGCAGGTTTTACAGAGGTGTGTTTTCTTCATCCTGTAACTATCTGGATCAACAATCTCAAACTCCCACCACTAGCAATTAAGTTACCATCAATATCCTAGGGTTCTGTGTGAACCTAAAGGAATAAAATCCTTGCTGTGGGATGGCATATCGACTAAATGAAAGAGGAAAATGAAACTGGTATCTTATACCTACTAATGGTTTCTTACTTGTGAGCAAACAGTTTTGAAACTTTTGCCATGTATCCAGAAACTTTATCATGAGAGTTCACAGACTTTGGGTCATACCACCAGCAGTCACCCATCTGATGCTGGGTGAGTCTTTGGCAGGAGTGAGCAAGCTGTATCTAAAGACAGAAAACATTCCTGGTGACCTCTTCATGCATTCTCTTGTGGGCTTGGCACTAGGATAGTCATAAAATGGGACTCAGTCTGAAATCTATGTCATCAGCAATAATACCCTCCTTTTTCTTGAAGACAGAGGACTTCCAAGGACCTGGTGCAGTACCTTAAGATGTGCATGGAAATGCCGTGTGTGAGGCTCAATGAGGCATCTGCTTTTAGTCTAGAGATCTTTGCAGGCACCAAGAGTTGGAGCAGAAAACTGAAACCTCATCTCTCCCACTGCGCTTGCCATGCCAACATCAACATCTAGTTACACCTGTACCTTGCACTAGAGACAATTGCACTAAACTTTCATGGCAGACAGTCCGATCAAAGCAGCAGCACTTTTCTGCTGTGCCCTGAGTCTTTCAAGCACATACTCACATTTCCTGCCCCATCTGCAAACACAGAGTGTTCTTTAAATGTGTACAAATGGCACCCAGTGTTTTTGAAACACTCTTAAATAAGCCCAGGATGACTCACCATTTTTCTGGTCTTGTATGGCTAATTATATGTTCAAAAATCCCTTTAAAAGTCACAAAAATCTATCTCTACACTTTCAATGCATTTAAATGGCAAAAGGGATAGACATGAAGGAGCAGGACTGGCAAGGCCAATAAGAAATTAACATGAGCACTGAAAACGGTCTTTGGCCCTTTTATGGAGCTAAATTCACAAGAGTTGTGCGTGTGCTTATCAGGAAATTATAGATCTTATTATTGGAGAATTGGGTGGCAGGTGCCAAAACCATTTAAATTCACTCCATTTCCAATTCATGAAGCCCATTGTAGCTTGGTACTATGGTTTTATTAGATTTGTACATTTAGCCAGGAACCTATTATTATAATAAAATACAAAATATAATTATTGTTTTCTTGCAGCGAGAATCTCAGCATTATCTAACATTTTATTGTTTCCCCATCAAAAGAAATTCTAAGATTGGATTTTTTTTTAGATTTTTAAAGAAATGTTGCTTCCTCTGTCTACTTTCCGTAAGAGTTCTTGCTTTATGCTGCTTGACGGGGAGAGAAAGAAAAAAGAAATTGAGATGGAGGCCATAAGTCACAGCAGTTTTCCTTTAATTACAGTATTGTACTTATATTTCTCATATTTTCTGCTGTTATCTCTGCCCAGTCAAATCTCCATTCCTTATTCAGTGCTCATTAATTGAGATGGTGTTTGGGGAAAGCTGATATATAGATATGAGTTTCATATGGCCAAGTGTTCACCTACTATTACACACCAAATGGAGTTCAATACCCGTAATGGCCAATTTAGCTACTTGTCATATGATACCCAGTCCTTCATCCATCCCCTACCGATGCTCTTACAATTCCTCTTTTCTCCTCTCTCTCTGCCCACTTCATGTTATTATTTTCTCTCTTCAACAGAGAATGAAAATGTTTTAGAAATACTGAGAGGGGCTATATTATCCATAAGACACTGCAAAACTATGCTAGGGGCAATAACTTTACAGTTGGAAAGGGCTTTATAGATCACGCCTTCCAGCCTGTCATTTTTCAAATGAAGATAGGGTGACTCAGGAAGATTGCACTGCCTTAGCGGCAGAAATCAGGACCTGCCACCCACTTAGGAACCTATCGTTGAGCCCAATATGTCAGCACTCAGCCAATGGCATCATCGTCCATAATCCTCAAGATGTCATGCGGTAGGTGCTAATATAGCTTCCACTTGGATGAGGAAATTGATGCACAGAGAGGTTAGGTAACTTGATGAAATTCACACAGATAATTAGTGGCAGAGTCAAGTTTCGAGCCCAAGTTACAGAGCCTACTATGTGTGTGGTTAGAGGTGAGGCTCTGTAACTTGGGCTCAGAACTTGACTCTGCCAAGTTTGTAATTTACCTAACTGCAGAGCCTTATTTCTAACCACAATACACAGTATCATCTTCTCAGTACTACCATGAGCTGCCTTTATACTTAGTTATTATCTATCCACACATGTAAATACGTGGCTAGTGATGCTATTTTACAATAAATAAAATAAAGTATAGACTTTGGTGGGTTTGACTCCCGGCTCTGTCACTGATTAGCTAGGGAATTGTATCATGGTCATTAACCTCTTAGAGTATTTTATTTGCCGAATAGAGACAATAACAGTACCCACTCATGGAGTTATGATGAAAGTCAAATGAGATCACTCAGCCTTCTCTGTATCAGGTACTGACACCCCATGTTAAAGTCCTGGACACACAGTATCCATTAAATTAACCCACTGATCTCAACAGCATTGCAGCATTCCCATATGTGAAATGTACAATGCTCTACAAACGTTAAGTCATTGGAGTGATCAAATGTGCAAGAAGGCTTCTCGAGAACATTTTACCTATTCACCTCCTTGGGCATTTTACCTCTCCAAAAAATCTGTTAAGTGAATCCTATCAACCCAAGGTTGTGTGTGTGTGTGTGTGTGTGTGTGTGTGTGTAGGTGTGTACACACATGCTCATGCTAAGTCTGTCTGAATACCAATTCTCTGTATTTTCCTGATTGAGACACCCTTTGGAAATTTTTACATTGCATTTCCTGGAGACACTTACTAAAGTTGGGGAAATAATAACGGTTAATATCTGGGCCATTGCTATTTTTCAGGCACTTTGCTATCACAGCACATAGCATTTTTAGACACAACTATTAGTATAATAAGTTGTATATCAAGCAATGCATCAGAAATTCAAGTTTCTTACTGTACAGAAGTTTGCACTGGAAAGTCAGGTTCAACTTACTCTTTCTTCATTCACTTGTAGTTATTTATTGAGCATCTACTATGGATCAGGCACCAAACTAGGTGAGCACAAAAACAGTCTGCTCTCTTGAGGAGCTGATGGTCCATGAAGGAAATAAGCATGCAAATAAACCATGACAAGAAAACTGCAAGTGTGCTACAAACAATGCAAAGCTCAGTGGGTGCACTGCAAATAATGGTCTCCCCTCTCTTGGAAAATAAGAAGTTTCCCAAGCACACTTTAAGGAAATAAACCAAAACCACAGGCATTTAAGGCCTGGTGTAGTTCCAGTCACCTCTCTACCACTAACTTTCTGCGTGATCTTGTACAAGTCATTTGACTTTTCTAACCCTTTGTGTCTCTGTCTATAAAATGAGATAAGGAATATAAAACAGGGCTAACTAGAAATATCCACTCTCGCAGAGTAATGAGGATCACAAACTTTTGCAGGAGGTAGAATCTAAAATCTACACACATCAGGGGAAAATGGTGCATAGGCAGAATTCATGCTGAATTCCAGAGTAAGTAGTTGGCTTGTTTTTGGTAGGAAAAAAAATACGTATATATATGGTATGAAAAATAAACCACTTTTCTTTACACACTAGAATCTCACTCAGGGTGGTCAATGAGTGCACACTCTCTCCAATCCAATGCCAAGGCAGCAAAATAAATGCTAGGTCAGGAAAGAAGATGGGGGATTGGAAGGGAATGGGTGGGTTTGTGTTGTCTATATAAAGAGGAGTTCCTTCTGTCTGTCTCCCTTATTCTCTCTCTGACTCTCCATGTCTCTGTGTCTCTGACCTCTCTGACCCACTCTCCCACCCTACGCACCTAAGCCCTCTCCTCAGTTTTTCCTCTTGAATTCAAGTAAATTAAATAAATGCAAGGTGTACTTTGCTGCATGTTAAAATGCTTTGCATAAATGGAAAGTGTAGTACAAATGCTGGTGACTGTTATTAGTTTAAATTAATGCCCTTAAAAGACTACCCATAATTTTCCAGAAAGGTATGTCTTATATTGAGGCTCACAAGGAATGTATAATAGACTTTGGAAGAAATAGAAGCCAAGAAGATGGAGTCTTAAATCAGAGGGGTAGAGACACAGAAGTCCTTAGGAAGTTCTGGGTGTCAGGTGAGAGGAGGACTTGAATGCTTACTTCTCTTTTAATTATCTGATGCTCACACTACCCTCCTTTGTTGCCTTCAGCCAGAGCTGATAAGAAAAGGCACCAATAAATATCTTGGCAGTCTGAAGAGAGAAGCCATGTTTCATGGGACTCCCTGCTTCTACAGCTGTTGTTAAAATATTACTGCTAATTAGCTGGCTAGTTATATATAAACCCTTACAAAGGAGTATTTTTACACAATCATAAAATAAATTAAACTACCAAAAATTCACGCTGTTAATTAAAATAACCCCTGTAGGAGGGGGTAAAAAATCGCTACAAGGCTGAGGTAAACAGGAGGCAATTTCACAAGCACAAACTGATTAATTTTATTTCCCATTATACGTATTTGCTAATATCATCAAAATTGGGATATAAAGCAATTTTGCCTTGACAGTAGTTCAAATGGAGACGGTTCTAGCAGAGGAATGTGGCTAGTCAGATATACCCTTGGCTCTAAGGCCGTTCTCTCTCTGGCCGGAGTAAGTAGATTATCAGCAGAGTTAGGGTCTAGATTGGGTGCACTTAGGGGCAGGGAGGGAGAAGGCCCTCTCCTCAGTCCATCCAAGCAGCCTCATTGAACTCTGAGATCATTGGCAGCATGACTGTGACAGTCACATCCCCTCTCATCCAAAGATGAAAATATTTGAGGATACAAGAGAAATTCTCTCTGCTGCTGAGGGGTGGCAGGAAGACAGAGAAAATGAACTAACCCACCTCAGTGAACTGGCCAGGGCAGTTCACTCTCAATTTACTAACACAGTTTGGCCATTCTTCTTTTGAGCATGTCTCTGCTGCCCCAGATTTTATAATGTAGCTTTACTTTTCTAAAGTTTGTGTATAATTTCTATATTTAAATAATTGCCCAAATCCCTTGTGGATCATTCTTTTACAAAAGATCACAAGAGTTTAGTAAAAAGAAAAAAAAAAATCCTAGAAAATACTTTTGTAACAAAAAAAAATGCTATTTAGGAAAGAATAAACTTGAACTTTCAGGGTGTTTGGCTCTTTCTGGCAGCCAAATTAAACATAGACTTGAACTCAGCTGGAAGACCCCTCCAAGGCATAACATTTATATCTCCCCTGGCCTCCCCTGCCCCCAGTTGTTCAAAGTAAATATTCATCTGAAAAAAAATGTTCCTTGCAAGCACAAACATATTATTTTACATCCTTTTTGGGCAACCAGAAAAGTTTTTCAATCCCTTTGGACCCATAATGAGTTTTGCTATTTTATAGGCTCTTGATGTGGGGGTTTTCCATTCTCATATCCCTTAAAATGCATCTGCAGGCTCACGCCTTGTTTAGCACCTAGTTTTACGGATGACGCTTCAGGAAGACCCACCGGTTTTGTCGATGGGACGCCAAACATCTGCAAGAATAAGCAAAAATTTCAGGCCTAAATCCAGATGTTTTATCTGTGCAACTCCAAACATCCAGATGTTTGGGGGGAGACAGTGTTTTATAAATAATGCTCTGCCTTTGACAAAGAAAATGAACAGGTGCATAAACAATCCAAAAGAGCAGATAACATGGGAAAAACTCGTTGCAACTTCTGTATGTGGTTGAATATTTTATTGCTGTCGTTTTGCTCTGCTGTCAAGTTTTCTTACAAGCCACATTTTGTACAGATTCGTGTTAACATTAGCCAGCATTTCCCCAGCTATTGGGAAGGCAATAATCAGAGTGCTGTGCCATGCTAGAACGCCAACCCTAGGTTCTATTGATTCTCTTCTCCTTAATAACTCCAGCCCACTACTGCTGCCCTGATGAGAGATCTCTTTACCCCTCATGCTGACTGCAACACAACCTTACACTGGGTGTTCCAGCCCCCAGCTTCCACCTCCACACAGCAGGTGAGTGACAGTTCTAAGACTCCACCTAAGGCTCTCACCTTTCCCACTCAAGGCTCCCTTCAGAGCCTCATCTTCAGGACAGAGCCCAACACGCTTGGCGTGGTCTACAGGGCTCTAGGCCAGCTGGCCACAGCCTCGTCCTGATGCTCATCCCCCAGCACTGGCCCTGTGCTCTAGCCCATGACGGATAACTTGAAGTGTTCTGGAATATTCCTGTGAGTCTTCAGGCCTGCTTATCTCTGTAGCTGCAGTTTTCCTACCTGGACCACCTTCACTCCCTTGCTGGCTTGGAAGATGTCCTCCCTTAATTCACAAGGACTCAGATGTCATCATCTCTATAAAGTCTGTGGTGACTTCAGCAGCAGAGTTTGTGGCTCCATCCTCAGTGCTCACATGGCACTTATCCCAGGGCATCCTTTCCCTCTACTGATCTATCTGTTCCATAGCCAACCATGACCAGGTCTGTCGTCTTCACTCCCTAAACAATTCTTAAAGTCTCAATAGCCTTGATGTTAAGATAAAGACCAAAATCTATAGCCCCTGAAGCCCTGCTGAGTTCCTGACCTCCGCTCTCTGGGACTCCAGCCCTGCTGGTTCCCATCACTCCCAGAGTCCTTACGCTCGGTCCCGTCACAGCAATTCCATCCTCCTGATGGGGATGCCAGCCCCTCCACACCCCTCCAGCCTCAGAACCTCATCAATTCCCAATCGTCCTTCACAACTCAGAGAAAACAGTCTGTTTGTTCGGGAAACCTCTCCCCATCCCCCTATTCCACTCAGCTGGAGTCAAATTTTATGGTTGTGTGTACTCAGAACCATGCCCCTTTTCCTCATTGCCATTTTATTATATTTCATGAAAGTGAATTTCTGACTCATGTCTTTCTCTTCCATTAGACTGCAACTTCCACAAGGGTAGGGCTGGCATTCTTGCTCCATTATATCCCTAGCCCACAGCAAGGTACCTGGTTCACCAGAGCTGCCCATGAAGGAGTAAATGAATAATTTACATCCATTCAATATACCATCATGACCGTAATTCACTCCTTGAGTGCAGAAGCTATATTTTATTAACATTTGGAACCAGCACAAAGTGAGTCCTCATCATGCACTTGTTGAAAGAATATCAGATGCAGATACTAGAGACTGTGGATCAGCAGCCGAGCATCCCACCTCACCTAGCAGTAAACTCCCCATCTCTGAAATCATACAAGGAGAAGACATATGGAACGCACCAGGAATGGTCTGGAAGTAATTCAGTCAATGAACTTGATGACCATTCACATCCCTTCCTACCCTCGTGTGCTATGGCACAACTAGAAAAGACTAGAAAGAGGATGGATGGAAAGAAAAGAGAGCTGCAGAAATGAATGAAACTGCAACATCCTCAGAAAGGAGAGTGTCGTGGCAAACAGAGTAGGGTTTTTGCCAAGGTTCTCTTAATTGCTGGCAGGTAGCAGACTTGAGAGGCTCTGTACAATTTAGGTGTGAAGGCTGAAAGAGAGATGTCAAAGATAATAGCTTTAACCAGCTGTCTGATGGCTACTCCTTCCTCCTTTGCCTGGCCCTTATTTCTAGATTTAGATACAGCTCAAAAGAGACTCAGACTTTGACGAGCCAGGCAGAAAATTGTGCTAGTTACATGGAATCATTTTGACTGTTTTCTCAGCTGTTTCCTAAGAAAACAGATTTAACATTTGTCACCCTCATTCCTGAATAAGGAAAGCGATTTCTCTTTCTCCTAAAGCAAAAGACCCAAGATGGATTTGGCATTTGTTGAGTGAAGAGTAGGGTTCATATTAATGGCATGTTGAGGGTTTCTTTGTTTTTACACTCTTTCTATATTTTCACATTCAGTTAACTAAATGAATTGTCCACACCTCCCGTGGGGCTTCCTAATAGAATAATCCCACCAGGAAACGGTTCTCTTCCAGGCCCCTCGCAATTTCTCTTTCCAATCTCCCAGTCTCATGTCTTTGGCCATAATTAATCTATTCCTCGAATATAAGAATACCCTCAAATACTGGGGGTAGAAGTAGAGGGGAAGAGAAAAAGGATAAAACCAGAATTGAGCGACACATGAATAGAGGGGTGCACAGAACTGCCTTTGATTTTTCTATATCTTTAAGTTGACAATTACAATATTTCAAATATTAGGTCTTATTGTCAGATTGTCAATTTTTGAGCATGTATCATGTGACATATTCTTTGGACATATTAGTTCACTGGTGTTCATTTACCTTGTAAGTTTTGTGTTATCTTTCTTATTTAATAGGGGAAGAGATTAAGGCTTAGACAGACTAACTACCTCACCCAAAGTCACACAGCCAGTAAGTGCTGGAGCCAGGATTCAAACCCAGGTTTTCTGCCTCTCAATCCACATCTAATAACCACATCTGTACAGTTTCAAGGAGAGTCACAGAGATTTTCATTAACAAAGACCCAGTACACTGTCACACTAAATCAACCAGGGACAACCTGCCTCCCAAGAGGACATTTGAAAATGTCTAGAGACATTTTTGGTTGTCACAAATGGATAGGTGCTACTGGCATCTGGTGAATAGAGGATGCCCCAAACATTCTACAATTCACAGACAGACCCCCAACAAGGAACTATCACGTCCAAAACATGAACAGCACTGTAGTCAAGAAACGCTGCACTAAATGCTCTCAGCATTATATAAAATGGGTTCTCTGCTGCCAACTTGTGACCTTCTATATTGAAAAGGGGAACAGCTCATAACTCCTTGATATACAGTTACATGCTAGCAGTGTCTGGAATTGGACGATTTTTTCTTAAGAATGGAGAAAAAAAGAAGGATGGAGAAAGAACAGGAGAGAAAGAAGAAAAAAAAAAGAAAGCGAGAAGGAGAAAACTAACATTAGAAACTGACAATCTGCAGCGTTCAACAGCTGGATCGTATTACATGGAAATCAGTCTCAGTGACAGCACAACAGGCTGCTTTTGTGTCTTCATGAATAACACAATGTGCTGGGTAAATGCTTTTCCCCATTTAGAAACAGGTAGTTAATGGGATTTGAAGTGATCAAATACTGCGTACCCCAAGGTTACTTACATCATGGGCCTGGGTGGCCCCAAGCTCATAAATAAAGCATTGGAGCGTCTTATTTTAGGCCTGGTCAGATAAGCAGTGCTTGCATCATGTGAACAGAGCCCACAGCGCAATATGACACTGAGCCTGGCAATTCGAGGACCTCTCAGAATGTGACACTTCAAGCACAGTACACTGAGTTCACACCCTGTGGAAGCTTCAAGGCCCACCATGCCACAATTTTCCATCATCTTTTTGATTAAGCTGCCGAGAGAGAAGGCTGTCAGTGAGCCGGACTTTAAATGATGCCAACTTCATTCCCTACTATGCAGAAGTTAATTTGAGGCACATTTGCAACTTATAACTCTGATTTACTCATTTGCTGGTACGAGGACCACACACAGCTTGACAACCTGCCAGCTTGCATCGACTATTCTCTCAGAAAAGGTTTGGACCAAGTCAAGACCCGGCTTGGCAGCTCAAAATACAGCTGCTAGACGATGGCAGACTGCAGAGTTGAATATAAGAAAAGAAAAATATCTCTTCTTTGCCTCAAATTTTTACATATAATTATGTCATCATATCCCTATTCAGATACTTTGACATAAATCGTGCTTAATTAAATTGTTGCTATTTGTTGTTTTATTATGAGTACCTGGCTTGTTTGCTGATACGTACTTGCAAGCCATGTGTGTGCGTGCACACACACACACACACACACACTCTTATGCTTGGTTCTAGTACTGTTGTTGCTTTGAAAGTAATGAAAATGCTCTCTATGAATAATTTCTCTATTTGATAGAATCAACAACAATTTTAAATAATGCTTGCTCCTCTGGTACACAAATGACTAGGTGGATAACTCTAAAGTAATAATTTTCTGGTGTTGTGTTTTTCTCATAGATTTCCTATAATCTGTTAATATCAATCAAATAATATTCATATATTTCTATAATTCAATAATATCAATCAAATAATACATTATTGGCATGAAGTAAATTCTTGCTACTATAAAAAACTTACTCCCACAATAAATGTATTTCCCTGTGATTCATATTGTGCTGTTTCTCATTCAGATCCTGGAATCCCAAAGACACGTCTTCAACAAATGTTTGTGCCCAGGCATACCCTACAATCCCAGCACTTTTGGAGGCCGAGTCGGGCAGACCGCTGGAGCCCAGGGGTTCAAGACCAGTTTGGGCAATGTGGTGAAACCCCCTCTCTACAAAAATTAGCCGGGTGTGGTGGCATGTATCTGTAGCCCTAGCTACTCAGGAGGCTGAGGTGGGAGGATTGCTTGAGCCTGGGAGGTTCAAGGCTGCAGTGGGCCATCATGACACCATTGCACTCCAGCCTGGGTGACAGAGCTAGACCCTATCAAAAACAAATTAATTAAATAAATAGATGTTTGTAAACAAATTTGGGGTAAGACATAAGTTTTAAATTTTCTATGAGATTGTATCACTAGTTGGTCATTAACTAAAAGTCACTACCAAGTCACCCATGAAACCATCTTCCGAGAGCTGGGTTCCTCTAAACACAAACCCCATCCCCTGATCCACGGGGAACCTGCTCTAGAGCCTACTCTTCTGCCTCTGACATGGTTTCTCAAAGTGTGAGCCACAGAATACCAGCCTGTAAGAAATGAAGACTCCAATACGTGTTGAGTGCTTGCTAGGAAAGCACAGTGTGCTTATCAGAAACGAAGATCCCTAGCACCACGCCAAACCAATTAGATCTGAATCTCGGGAGATCTGCACTTCCAACAGTATTTTCAGGTGAAATTGTCTTCTTCTTTGAGTCTTGAAGTATATGGATTGGGTGCAGAAGAAAGAGTGAGGTTGTCAAAACTATACTCCTAAACTCACTATCTTTGAAATAAACTAGTAACAAAATTTTCAAGTGAAAAATCATCAGTTCACTAATGCCCTACATCCTCTGGCCTTTGGATTGATAACCTCCAATTTTGTAGAGCAACCCCCTTGCTCTACAGAAGGGGAAATTGAGTTATCCTCATTATATCATGTATACTAAGGGAAGAAACTAGAAATACCAGTATGCTTCCATGATATACTTTAGAATAAATTTTCAGCCACAAATTTTTTTTAAAGTTTGTTCCAGATAATCTGATAAACTCCATTTACCTCCAGGTCATAAAAGTTTTACTATATTTCACCAGATAATTATCCCTTTGGTTTTCTATTCCAGCTTATCATCATTATGAAGACAGAGTAAAGAGAGTTTTAATTCAAAATTTCAGAAGATGCTCAAAAGTAAAAGAGCAGCAAATTTACACCAAAAAGATCAGCTATACACTAAGAATTATATCTCAACCCCACGTGGCACACACACAGATTGCCAATTCCAAAGACTTTTGTGAACCACACTCGAGGTAGTTGCCAGGATTGGCTGGGTAAGTGTATGCAGTGTGTGGATTTGGCACGTTGCAGTCATTCGTGATTATTGTGCTGCAGCTGGGATCCTGTGAATGGAGTTGCAGGGCCCATTTCACCTACCATACATTTCTACAGCCCGCAAATGAAGAGATTTGCGGATACAAATTGGCATTCACTCATTCCCACCAACTAAAATGTAAGCACTTTAGGGAGAAGAACTGTGTCTCCTGTTTCCATTGTACCCCCTCCCCCTGCTCCCCCGTGCCACCCACCTAATGTCCATCTGTCTGGGAACAGAGTTTCCCTTCCCAAAAGATAGCTGTAGCATTATAAGAGCCATTCCATAAAGGTCAGCATTTATGGGATGAAGAAAGTCTTCACCCCTGGTTTATGGCTACAAAGACTAAACAAAGCACATTATCTGCCAAAACTCAAGAAAACCCTGAATTTCTTCTCTGTTTTTTTGTTTGTTTGTTTAGACAGAGTCTTGCTCTTGTCACACAGGCTGGAGTGCAATGGAGTGATCTTGGCTCACTACAATCTCTGCCTCCCGGATTCAAGCAATTCTCCTGCCTCAGGCTTCCTCGTAGCTGTGATTTTGAGTGCCCACCACCATGCCTGGCTAATTTTTCTATTTTCAGTAGAGATGGGGTTTTACCATGTTGGCCAGGCTGGTCTCGAACTCTTGACCTCGTGATCCGCTCACTTTGGCCTCCCAAAGTGCTGGGATTACAGGCGTGAGCCACCGTGCCTGGTCTAGAACCCTGTATTTCTTAGACACATGAACTGCTTCCCCAGAAGAGCTGGAGATAAGACAGCAGCCACACCACCCACCGCTGGGGGAAAAAAAAATGTGTATTATTAGCAAGCTTTGTGCAAATTCAGCTCCTTTTACTCTGTAACTACAGAGAACGCAAGTGTCATACCCTCCCCCAGCAACCATGACACCTTTATCTGGAACCCAGCTGTATTTGAGATTTACTGTGTGGCCTTGGGCAGCTCATTTAACCTCTCAGTGTCTTAATTTCTTCATCTGGAAAATGAAGACGCTACCTACATCATGGGCACAGTGTTTCAAGGTTAATGCATGAGGCTGATATTGAAATTCAGCTTAGCAGGGGAATGTCTCATTCTGGGGAGGAAGTCAGGCACAGCAGTATCCTTCTGGGGGTTATAACATGCGCAGGATCACAGAGCCGGGCCCTAAGGTCAGGAATGCACATGGCAAGCTCAATAAGCCACTCCAAATTCACCACCTGGAGTCTTTTATTGTTATTGCCAAGTAGAGTTGATAAAGCAAACAGAGCAAAGGGTCGGGAGGCCTAATTTATCAAATGTTATTGATACAGATCTCATATTGACAGGCAATGAGCCGCTTTTAGATTCAGACCCATAAATCCATTTTATAATACAGTCCAATCCCAACACTTCGCCCCCAAATCCATCCATCTAGACATTAGAAATCCATCCTGCTTTCCCTGCAGTCTGTCAAATGTCACCACAGAGTGCAGAAGCCACCCTGCCAAGTCTATATCCTGAACTAAATCCCAATGGAAACTTCCCAGATATAAATAACCACTATGAACATACAGGAAAGAAAAATAGCTATGAAGTTGAACTCTTACTTTTTTTTTCTTTTTAGCCTGTGACAAGTAAAAATCATAGAGTTACTCACTCTCCAAAAACAATCTAAAACCAGAAGGTTTAACCAATCCAATTTTCTAGTCACTGTGACAACTATTTTAATCTGTGAGGCAGCGTTCAGGACATGTACACAGGCCTTGCCTATGGCTGTTTCACAGGCAGCCCCTGCTGGAAACTCCAAAAGCGGCTTCCATTCCTGGACTGACTGTGGGCAGTGGCATTTAATGACATTCAGGGTCTCACACTATGAAGACAGAATTCTGCAGTTACCGTTAGAGAAGGAGGAACCTTCCTTCAACTTGAGGGTTGACAGTAAGGTCCTGGAAGAGCGATTGGGAGGAAACCCTAGGCTAACAGTGGGAGGAGAAACTCACTCAGTGTTTTGGCAAGGCAGGAAAAAGTGACATAAAGAAATCGGAGAACTGAGCCTGAACGTGGGCCTATCTGGGCTTGAATCACACAGAGCCAAATGTGTGTGACTTTGATTAAACTAGACCTCCCTAAGCCTCAATTTCCCCACTGGTGACAGGTGAAGGGGGTTGTGTAAGATTCAAATAGTACAAAAGCCCCTAGCACAATACCTAGCACATGGTAAGTGCTCAATACATGTTCATTAAACCATAATCTGAATTAAGAAATTCGGAATTATTGATATCATTCATTAACCAATGGGCAGAAGCTCATTTATTGAATGCATACCTTGTGTCAAGGACAGCACTACACGGTGGGAATAGAGAGGTGTAAAGAACAGATTATGATGCTCAGGAAAAGACAGAGGAAATGGGCAGGACTAGATAAGGAGACTGGTTGTCTCTAGATATGAGGACCTGGTGTAACGTGGGCAGGACACTGCAGATGTGGAGCCTGCAGGGCAGGTACACCACACCCAGACTCAAGGAACTATGTAATTATCCCACCATTCCTTAACCGGGGTGACTGGTTACCTTCTGGTTTCCTGCAGTTTCCGGACTAACAGCTGTGCTCATTTGCTCAGGGAATGCAAACTCATCTTAATATTAGCCTCAAACAGATTGATAGGAAGGTACATCTGCAATATAAAAGCCTAAGCATAGATTGGCTTAGGATTATCTGAGCTTTTAGATTTTTCTGACTGTATCCAGAGGAGAGAGACAGGGGCAGACACAGATGTGATCCTGAAAAGCTAAAGGTAAATTAAAATGCCATCTAGAGGATTAAACTCTTTTTCCCATTGAGTTGCAACAGGCATTTGCATTTTGGGGGCATGGACTCTGAAATCTGCCCTCAAGCACAAGAAAAAGAAGGAGGTGGGAAGAGGTAAAGGAAGAGAAAAAAAGAGGAACGAGAAGGGATGGGGGAAGAGGAGGAGGAAAAACTAAGTAACTCCCAAATAGCACAGGTCTCAGGCTGGCCATTCAAAAGTCCAGGTCAAGGGGAGTCTTTTGCCCCTTTGCAGTGGAATGCAGGAAATGGGAGTGAACTCATCAAGCTGCAAGTCTTTCCTTTCCTGTGCCTCCTACCCTACAACAGACCTACTTGCTTCTCCCTCAGAATTAAAAGGATTTGTTGTTGTTTCACACAACAGTGATTTGGAGGCAATAGTCTCCCATGGTAGCCCCAGTCTATCCTTACCACTGTCTTCCACTGCCCCAGAATTTCCCAGGCCAAACTCATCTGGGGAACACCTACAGGATTTAGGTCATATTTGATGGCATGACCACTATTATTCATTTTATAAGATTCATTTTAAATCAAGTTACTTTTTAAAACTTTGCTATTCTTCTAGGCAACAATATCTATAAAAACCATTGTTTTTCTGTGCTAGTTATAGCTTCCTAATATACATTAATTAGCATGTCATTATTATTAAAATAGCCTAGCATAGTTATTAGCAATACAGATGCTGAATGTGTTCAAATCCTGCTGTGCCACTACTAGCTGTGTGATCTGGAGCAAGTTATTTAACTTCTCTGTGCCTTAGCCTTCACAGTCTGTTAAATAAACAATGCCTACTTCATAGAGTCACTGTGAGGATTACATTAGTTAATATTTGTAAAATACTTGTACCATCTAGAATCTCCTACATGAACAACACTTTGGAAACAGTGAACTATGCACAAAAGCATAAATCATCCCTTACCTCAAGGTTTGCTTATGCTGTCCTGCTTCTTTGGGGTACTTTTTTGCCCCTCGCCTTTCCTGCCTCAACCAAAACTAAAACCAAACTAATAAACGATACGCTGTCATCCCTGCTCTCCTTGAAAGCCTACCTATTCTAAAGTCCTTCTTAAATAAATATAATTATAGTCATTTATTTTAACGACAGCCACTTGAGTATCTATCCACTTACTGCCCCATGCTCAGTACTTTGCACACATCATCTAGTTGAATCTTTATTTTGACTTTATAAAGAAGACCCAGCTTAAAGAGATTAGGTCATTTTTCTGAGATCCTACAATAGGAGAGTCAGGATTGAAATCCAGGCCTGTCTGACTCTACCACCTGTGAATATCCCATTAAGCCATGAGGTACAACTAGAAAGCTTACTCTTCCAAGAGTTCATTACAGTGCCCAACCAGACAGGAATGCCCTCTCCGCTCTCATGGTGTGTACCTCTCATCATATTTAGTAAACCCACACTGTAATGTGACTATTAATTTGTCTGTCTCGGCCAGGCGCGGTGGCTCACGCCTGTAATCCTAGCACTTTGGGAGGCTGAGATGCGGGGATTGCCTGAGTTTAGGAGTTCAAGACCAGCCTGGGCAACACGGTGAAATCCCGTCTCTACTAAAAACGCAAAAATTTAGCTGGGCATGGCAGCACTTGCCTGTAGTCCCAGCTAGGAGGCTGAGGCAGGAGAATTGCTTGAACCTGGGAGGTGGAGGTTGCAGTGAGCTGAGACTGATCATGCCACTGCACTCCAAGCTGGGTGACAGAGAATCCATCAAAAAAAAAAAAATTGTCTTTTTCCCCTGTTATTCAGGATAACTCTTTCTATTTTAAGCATTTTGGAAGGAAATCATTCTAAAATTTCCTTGCATTCCTAGAAACTGAATTTAACATTTTCTTTACACCTCTGGTCATCTTTATCAACACCAAATACACTAATGTTCTATGCTGTAAACATGGCTTTAGGGCAATTTTTTTCTGTGCAGTTTGGGGTGACTATTAACCAGATTCCTAAGTCCCTCCCCAGATCTACTGAATCAGAACGTCTGGGTTAAGGACCAGGAATCACTGGAGTTTGGGAACCACCGCCTTAGGGTATGCATGGGTGTTTGATCCTGCTTGCTACTCCCAGATGGCTCTTGAGTTCGTGTTTCTCCCTTCTGTGGTTTTTCTGACCTCTCCCACCCTTTGATTGACAGCTTTCACTTCTCACTGCCAGCCAAGATTGCTGGATAAATGTTTCCTATTTCTTCTTCTACCCACTAATGCTATGGTTTCCAAACTATTTCTTTTTAGCTTTAGAACACTTTCTTGAAAACTGATTCTCAGATGCCCAATATAAAGCACATCATTTCAGAGCTATTCCAGTGGAATATGAGTGAGTGGCCTGGATTTCCAATGCTCATCTCGTTCCTCTAACTCCCGTCTCCACCACCTATCATGGCCCTGAGGCCCCTCCTCAGATTCCCAGGGCATCCACAGAGAACATTCCCAATACCACTGAAATAATACAATCTTCTGTCAAATGTTATCATAGTTTTGTAGGACAGATACCTTATTTTTTATAAATATTCCAGATTATGAGAAAAGGGCTTTTTTTTTTCCCCCTTTCATGTAAGTTTGTCAGTGTAGTCCAAAATCAAGTGTGTTGTTCTTTCTATTTGAGGGCATATCACCAAATTTATAATATAGTCTCTATATTTGCAAATTGCCCCTTACAGTGAAAATTCCTGACTTGGAAAATGATGATCACATTGTATTTGTAATTGTACTCCCATTTACTTTTGAAAGGATCTCAGAAAAATAATGGTCAAGAGAATTTATCTTTTTTAAAAAGTCTCTCCTCTGCAAAAGAAGGTGTCAGAGCATCCAGGAAAACATTCTAACCTTTAATATTTTGGTCATTTTATATTGACAGTATTTTAAATAGGTTAGTATGCTGATAGTCTAAAAACAAGGTTTAAGCAACAGTTTTTGAAACTTGAAAAACAAACTTCAGCAAAGTTCTTTTAGTGCTCTTTTTGTCCTTTTTCTTCCAAAATTCATAACTTTGAGACTCAGAATTTAGGAAGCCTATTTAACATAACATGCACTAGAGGCAAAGGAATGAGAATGTTGTATCGAGGTTACAACATGATTACTATAGTTTATCAGGACAAAGTTCAAATTTGTATATACAGAAAGAAATATCATAAACGTAGCAAGGTATTAGCTATTGATGATCATAAGTAAAAGGTATGCAGAGTGTTGCTTGTATCATTCTTTCAACTTTTCGGTAACTTTGAAATTTTTCAAAATAAAATTGGTGGGGGGCAAAATTTCAAACACAGGTAGAAATCAAGGACAGTCATACTTGTAAGATTAAGACATTCAACAAGGCCTGGGCCATGCTGAGAAATGTGTGGCCTCTAGGACACAACATTTAAGGAAGCACTTGTGCGACCCTGAGAGTGAGTGCCTCTTTAAATCTGTCACCTTACACACCTCACTTGCCTAGTACTAGCCCTGATGTTGAACAAAAGCAAATGCATCTATGTTCTCCAACAGACCACAGCAAACTCTTCTAACTCCTAAAAAGAAGGAGGTTAAGGCCAATTTCTTCCATGCAATCATTCACTCATTTATTCTCCAAACATCTATGGAATCCACTCTATGTTAAGTAACTGTCTGTATGTGTTCGTGGGTGTGTTAGATACTGGGAATGCCAATGATGGACCAGTTCCTGCTAAAATACCTTACTATCTGCCAAACACTGATTTAGTAATATTATTTTTATCACCATTATCATCATCATCATGTATTTAATAAATATTTCTTGAATGAGGAAAACCATAAGTCTACTTATTTGTTCTTACTCAAAGACTTGTCACATTTATATGAACATGAAACTTTTCCTTTGATTGCCTGATAACGTAGCTAACGTTTACTGGATGGATACAAACTGCCTGGTGTCTTCTAAGTTCCTTCCACATGTTAACTCAGTGAAGCCTTTTACCAACACGAAGATGCAGGTGCTAAGATTCTCCTTTTACAGGTAAGAAAATATATGAGATATTGGGTACCTTTTCCAGAAACACAAAAAGAAAGAGGCCACACCAGGTTTGAACCAAGGAGCTCAGCTCTGGAGCCTGCCTTTTCAGAGCTGCACAAAGCAATCTCACATTTACGAATCCAGAGAAGCACTTTCCAGTTCCAAAAAGCTCTTTTCTTTAGGTTGCCTTTCACCCATTACTTCATAGAACGATCTAGATAGCACCAGGGACATTTTTAGCAAAGTGATCCTCAACTTCCATGGCCTGGGCAGGCAAGTCAGACTTTGGGGGACATCCTGCTTAATTTCACCTTGTCTAAATACGACCAACTAAAAATAACCTGAAAAGGAAGTGTCTCAGAACCGCAACAGGAGCTGCAGAAGGCTGCAGAGGGCATGACGTGAAAGAAGGATCCTGGCCTCCAGAAAACACTGCTGATACTTTTCAACATCAGCAAGTTGCATATTGTGATGAGAACACAAAGTTTCCAATTATTTAAATTCCATAGTGTATTTAATTATGCAATTATCTTATTGTATTAACAAGCGCTAGAGCACAGCAGCAATTGTTGAGATTTTTACAATTTGGAAGAGCAGAATGTATTCTTTCCCTCAGCTGATTACTTCTCATAAATCTGTCCATTTTTCAGGGATTATGGAAATGATCCTATTTTTGGAATGCTTCATTCAGAAATCCAAAGCAAGTCAGCACCCCCACTCTTGCCACTCCAATATTTAAGTATGATCCTCGAAAAGACTGAGCATATTTCAGGGAAAAATGTCTGCAAATTCACATCATTTTTGTTCCCATTAATCACTTAAGACTCTTTCCTCTTTTGAAATTCAAATAAATATAGTGTAAATATACATTTAAAGAGCAGTTGTACAAATTACATATTGTCAATGATGCAAACACAAATACATTCTTTTTCATTTGCTTAATAAGGATTTATCCCAAAGGGTTCATGTATCAACTGTAAAACCCGAGTACTCCATCAAAACACCTCAAATAGGTATGCTGTGATACTATTATGCATTTCTATTTGCCTCAGTTACTTTCGCAAATATGAGATGTAATCATGCAAAATTAAACATTCCATACATTTTCTATTCATTCTCTAATACTCTCCCTATATTCTGAAATAGGCTATCACATTTTCAAGTTTAAGGGGACAAAAAGTGAATCAAATTTCTTGTTTCTGAAAGCATTACAAGTAATAGGTCTTTTTACTTACAGTTTTTCATCTAAGATCACCAGGCTCTTCACACATAAAACATAATTAATCCGTCCAGTCTGCTACATACCTACCCAGTGGGAACCCTCCTTGCTGATGAGAAGCCATACCTGTATTTTCTCAATGTAAATTTCATCCAGGTTTTTAAGAATGATGCTTCTTTTATTGGTGCATGATCAGGAGGCATAATCATTATGAGAAACCTGGCTTCTTCTCCCAAATAAGTAAAAGATAGGAAAACAAACCCTGGACCCAATTGCCTGGTGTTTGGATACCGTTTTGCAAACATTCAGCTATGAGATGATGGAGCAAGTCATCCCACTGCCCTGTGCTTCTGTTTTTGTAGTGATAAAATTGGGATAACAATAGCACCTATCCCATAGGGTTGTTTGGTGAATGAGTTAATACATGTAAATCCTTGAGGATACAGCCTTAATAGCATGAACTGTTATTATCTTGTCTTGTCCTTCCCACATGTGATACCTGATGCCTTTCAAATCCATTTCCCCACAATTAACTCACTGGGATCTCACCATCTTCCTGTGAAGTAGTGGAAATAGATGCTATTATTTCCATTTTACAGATGAAGAAAGTAAGTTTCAGAGAGGGTTGCCAGCAGTCAGGATTGGAATTCCCAGAACCTAGACTAGTATATATTTCCACTTTTCCTCTTTATATCCAGAACAAACTGACTCAGTGACCCAGACAGTTCCCTACTTATTTTGTGGGGGAGAGAGGGGGTCTTGTTTCAAAGGAGACATGGAAAGCACCTGGTTGCCAAGGTTTGTCTTGCATATCAAAAAAGATCCAGATCGGCAGGAGACATGTCAACAAGTCTGCCATCATGATTTCTGCTAACTATGAAATGAAAGTTAATTTCATGCCTCGCATTCGCAGACAAAAAGGTTCAGAGCTGTTTAAATTCTCTTCAGTCCAATGACAGTTAGTAAACAGGAGACTTCGTGTTCTAATACTTGAAATCACCCTTCGTATCTCAATATATTATTTATGCACTCAGATTAAAACAAACAGCAACTCCGAAGTAGGTGAGCGGTCTCATTTAGTAGGAGCTTTTTTTTTTTCACTCTGACAGTTACTTTAAAACATGGGTAAACAACCTTAATTCACTTCTAACGAATTAGTAAGCTACTGCTGTGTCTACAGGAGGCAAGCAGATTGTATTATTCACCAAAACAACTTCCTTCCTGTCAATCAGCTGCACCTCACAGAGGGCTGTGGACTTTGGTGTCTTGATACTCAAACCAATCCACGGGCGCATGTAGTTCCAGACGATTTCTTCAGAGGTCATTGTCTTCCAAAACTTTGATTAGATCTCTGGACTCTGAGATGCAGAAAGGGGCCTGGAGAAGATAGATTCTCAGTGCTGCTTGTTAAGAAACATATAGACAGATAAGAACTTTTCCAGAGGAGTAAAGAGTTTTGGGAATCATGGCAGTGAGCTCTAGCTGTTGAAGGAACTGAAGCTGACAAAGAGACCACTATAGGGGGAGACCCGATAGGTGTCACTAAATATTTGAAATGGTGTCATTTTGTAGGAGGAAGACTTGTTCATTGTAGGGATGAGCAGTAAAAGTAGAATCCAAGGGCAGAGATATATAGAGCTTGGATTTATGTTTAACTTGAGAAGGAATTCTGTAACTGTCAGAGTCACCTTTTTAGGCTGTAGACTTCCTGCCTCTAGAGGTTCTCAGGCTCAGTCAGCTGGAACCCTTAGAACCGGCCAACAAATAGGGCTAGATGAGACATACAAGACCCTTGCAGATTTAGATCCTATGGCTGCATGAATCCAAGGGTTACTCACTAAAATAGGTTTCAATAAGCAGTCCTAATCTTAAATTTCTCTATTATAGATTTTAAAGGGTTACAGCCACCCTTTAAAAGAAAAAAACAGATCAAACCATATGTTAAGCACTGGACATACAGCTGGCCAATGGATGGTTGCACACACAATTCCAGGGCATTGGTTGGCCTGGCAACATTAAAAGATGCACCATTCAATGGAGAAAATCTACTGAAGCAGGTGCTTTGGGATTGCACAGTCTCCTCCTGTCCTTCTGTAGCCTTTGACATTCCATGGGTAGGAGGCAATTCCCAGGTCACCTGGACTGTAAGCTGCTTAAGGAGGGGTGATCACACTTAGCTCACCATTCTGATTGGCCTCCTCCCCCGGCCCCAAGTCTGGTAACACAATAATTAGCAAACTGTCTAATCAATTTTCATCCTTAACAAAACATCGCTCACCTCATGGAAACATTGTCTCTCCCTAAAATCAACCACTTCTTTGAGATACAAACTGACTGTTCAAAACACAAGTTCAATACAATTTAAAAAGAAAGGAAGAGAGAGTTGAGAGAAGAGAAATAAAGACACCTTACATTTATATCCATGGTTCATATCAACATTTTTACATATAATAATACACAGACATATTTTGTCCAAATTATCTAGTAGGCATTGCTTGAATTTGTATTTACAGAAGGTGGCAGGGGGAGGTGGCTTTTCTACACCCAACATATTGTCAAAACGTTACAGTTCAGAAACATTAAATGCCTCAAACGAAATCAGATTATCAATATCTGGGTGTGAAACTTGGTGTTATGGATTTCCTGATACAGCAAGAGCAGACATCTGGTATTTGCACTTTGGAATAACAGAAAATAACATGACAATAATGCATTATACTTACAAAGTACCCTTCATCCATGGGGCTCCAATTTTACCAATATTAGTTCACTGATTTTCGCAAAAAACCTGAAAGGCAGAGGGTAAGTTTGTGTTACCCCCACTTTGCAGATGGGGATACTGAAAGGCAATAAGTTATTGATTATTGGTCCATTATGGCGAAAATTCAGTAATGGGAGAACAAGAATTGCCATTTTGGCCTTCCCCATCACAATGCATCTTGGCCACCCATCTTTCCCAAGGGGACTGATATTTCCTATGTCATTTCCACCACAATCTCAACATACTAAACACACCTTAGGATAAGACAGTGACGAGTGTAACCCCTTGTTTTCATGAACCCAGATACCAACATTCTTTTAATACTAGAGGTAAGATTGGAAAAGGTCCCACGTCCAGTTTAAAACATGGAAGAAAAAATTGGATTGAGAAAATGCAACCATCCTACTAAAATTTGGCCTGAAAATAATGTTACTACTGTTCAGTTTGTTATATACTTATGATCACATTTCAGCATATGGACTTGTCTTTTAAAAATATTGCAGGGAAGTCAGAATACTTCAGAAGTAATTTCGTTAACAACGTTTTTAGAAGGGTGTATTTTTAACAGTCCTTTCTAGGACATCCCATCCTTTCTACCAGTCTCAGGCCATTTATTCATGCATTGAAAAAATAATCAGTATTTATTGAGTTCTTACTATGTATAAGTTTAGAACTGTACGTGGTTTCTTGGAGGACACAAAAATGTGTATGACATAGGTTCTGCCATCAAGAAACTTATAAACCTGTGGTTCAATAATTCTATTACTGTGACAACCATGCTAATCAAACACTCTACAGAAAGATCTGATAGTTTGTAGACATTCCTGGTAAGTCACAGACACCAATCCCAGAAAGATGGCACCTTCAGAAAATATTCCAAAAAAAAGATGAGTTTCAGTTCTGTTTATGAGCCATACTATTTGGGATTACAGAAATACTAAAAGATGGGTCTCCTTAAAATGCCTGCCCCAGAGTTTTCCCAAAGCCCATGATGTGAGGGTCACAATCTCTCACTGTCTTCTCCTTACTCACCTCTACAATAGCACTGACTCCTTTACTCATCCTCAAATACCCAAGCACATTCCCACCTCAGGAACTTTGTCTTTCCAGCTGTTCCTTTTGCTTGGGCCAATCTTGTTGCAGTATTTCTATTGCTTACCCCTTCCGTTTAATCAGATCTCTGCTTAAATACCTGCTCAGTGATGTCTCCCTGACCATCTATACATTCACGTGCCACAGAATGGGTGCCACAGAATGACATTTCAGCCAACAACTGACCACATATATGAGGTGGTCCCATAACATTGTAATACAGTGATACCATATTTATACTGTAACTTTTCTATGCTTAGATACAAATACTTACCATTGTGTTACAATTGCCTAGAGTATTTAGTGCAGTTACATCCTAGACTACAGGTTTGTAACCTGGGAGCAATAGTACATATAGGGAATTTTTTTTTAACTGCTAACTTCTAGTGTGAAGGAACTCCACGAATATTGATTGAATCCATGATCCACAGCAACAAACTGGGTGATCTTCCTTTTTTCTATCTTTTAACTCTCTCTGAGATACTGCTATAATTACTAATAAATGAATTTCAATACTGAATCACCACAGATTTTTTCAACCCAAAGGAAAAAATTAAAACTCCACACTCAGTGAAATGCTTCTGGAAAATATAATAAACACCCGTTTTTATCATTTTCCCTTATCTTGAGTGCCAGAGTGCAAGGTGGGTGACCTGGCTTCTTAGCCAGCTCTGCTGTGAGCCCTTACCTTCTCCTCTCCTTCTGCCTTTGTTTCTCAAGAGTAAAATAAAGCTTAAGAAGCCTATTTCTGAAGTTCCTTCTAGTTCAGAAACTAGGTGATAGGCCAAATTATATTCATATTTTTACATCTTCTGATTTAATAGCACTTAGTATAAGCTTCTCTCAAAGGTAGCAAAGTCATCATTTCATACTAAGCAAAGCAGGAATACCAGAGGGAAGAATGTAAGTGTCTAACTACATCTACAAGGGTACCAATTCTGGGCAAACACCACAGTGATCACTGAAACCCTGTTCCCCCATCCCCTCTCTCACACCACCAACATATGACAGACATGCAAAGAAAGATGCCACATCAGCTGTTTACAGCATCTTGAGTCACAGACACTCCACTTGGGCTTCTAAACAGATTTCTTGTTTACTTGCCCATTAATAAAACTCACACCTTCACCAGTCAGATTTTTTTCCCCGAGCATCTGAACATCCAAAGAGATTTAGAAGCAATTAACATTCACGAGTAACAGAGCAATTAACATGGGAATCGCTAATGGGACTGGACAGGATCCAAGAGCTGATATGAGGATAATAGTGAGTCCCTTACATAGGTTATGGTGTTAATTCTGGACGGCAGAGTCGTGGTATGTTTTCAATAGCTTTGTGCGGCTGCTGTCACAATCACATACGCCTCTTCTATATATGGTTCCTCACTCCTTATGACATGCCTTTTAACCGCTATCAAAAAGAAGGCATTTTGCATTGTTATAACACAACCCCTAGCATTAATGATATATATATTGACTCCAAGTTTATTTTTAAATTGCCTACCTTACAAAATGTTAAAATGTCATTTTTTTCCCAGTTTGGATCTCTAGACTATCTTCACCTGTTAATTCTTGTAGCTAGAGGCCACAAAAATAATAGCTATGAATTTCCACCTTGACGCTTCCCCAATAAGTTTTGCCACTTACTTGTGTTTACTTGTGTGCACATGGGTTCATACATCTCTCATAAATAGGAAGACCCAGGCATTCCTATTCAAACCAGCTCTATGCTTGTTTCCTTGTCAATTTCCCTGACCTGTTTTCATGAAGATCACCCCAGAAATCAGCACACCACATCACCTGCTCCTTTTCACCCTACTGGGAGAGTCTCTGGGTAATAGAGAATGTTTCCATTGTTCCTCTTTCTGCCTTTCATTTTCTAGCCTTCATCTCTCATCACTACAATCCATCAAAAATGCCAATGCCAGGCAAATCTATCTCTCCCTCACTTTGGACCACATTCTTGAATCCCTGCCCTGGCACTCTTTCTCCCTCAGCCTACAGAGCAAATGGCTCAAACTTCAGAGCCTCTGACCTCTCCAGACACACATACACCTATGAATCCTTGGGATACCTCCTTGCCCTTTTCCTCCTCTTCCTGGGTCATCTGGTTTCCCTTAGAATCAAGACACCCACCTCTGGTTTCTTGAGAGGAAGACACTTTCTCTTTCTATAGGGACTCTGGGTACGCTGCAGGCACACTACCTGCTGTGTTTCCATTTTTCACCTTGGATGTAATTCATCACAGCCAATTATGATTTGCTTTATTCTGTGTGGTCCAAGAAAATAAATTTGTTCCAAGGAAAGGCTTTTAATTTTTTCAGCTATTTTCACATTAGACATGAGTATGTAATTGAGTAAACACCATTTTTGTTAATTGTAATACATTTCTGGTTATTCTATTTCATTCATGCTTTCTTCCGTTCCTTTCTATTTTGCTATTTCTAGCTATTAAAGGACCCCTTCTTAAAGATCCAACATGTTAATTTTTTCCCTCTACTTCCCTACCTCCAACACACAGCCATTATGAAAGTGTATCCCTTTTTAAAGCTTCAGTTTATTCTCTGAATACAATCAGCTACTGATACACAATCTGCCTCCACCAAGCTGTGTATGCTAAAAGCCTGTTTTGACAAAGATTTTATACAACATAATCCAAATGAAAGGTAAGTTATCAACAGACCCATACTTAAGAATCCCTCACTGTTATCTCTGTGACAAGCAATTTAATATTCCCAGCGGCAGCCCCAAAGCTAAAAGATGTATGTCTAAGACCTGCCTCCCCAGCCCCCGCCAAGTCACCACGCACCCACTGCCCCCCGCCCGCCCCATGACTCCCTTCCCACCCCAAATAGCAGCAGAGGAGGATAAAGTGCTCCTAGGGCTGAGGTAATCCAATTGGGGCTGGGTGTGCTTCAATCTCTACCCGTCCTCAGAAAACATTTTGGCAGACGCCTTTCAACTACACTCTGCATTCCACACGGGGTCCTGTGCTCATTCTGGTGGCTCCGCAGAAGTAAAGGTGACCCTGCCCAAGGAGTGGACTTCGCCTGCCTTCCTAAATTGCAGGCAATCAGGAGCACTTCTGCCACAAAGGTGCGGGGCTGGGGGGTGAGGTTCTGACTGCACCCACCACACAAGAGGAGTGAAAAAGGCAAAGGCAAACATGAAACAAACACATTGATTTTTTTTAATTTCAAAGAGTAAAGAACCCCTATTTTTCAATCTTTGCCCTTGCCTAGGCACCAGTGAAAATATTCCACCCAGTCTATTTATTAGTCAGGGCTTTTCAGGGGTCTGTAACCTTTCCACATCCCTTTGGCTATCTGACTAAATCTATGGACCCCTTCCAAGAATGGTTTATAAAAGATTGCAAAGGAGATTAATTATATTGAAATACCTTTACTTCTCAAGTTAAGCAGCCCCGCAGGGTGTGGTTTTAGTGGATGAAAGGATAGTTGCTCCCTGGATTTTTTTTTTTTTTTTAACTTGGGGTTTCTGCAGAAGAGATTTGTGCTGGGCAAGTGATGGCTGTGGTAAAAAGCATGAAGTGGTGACTGTCCACACTGTCCCCAGGGCTGAACAACTTCCTGTACGTCAGAGTTGGTAGCTGGCTCTGCCTTGCAGATGGTTCCATGCACATTAACACAGGGCACTTCAATATTTGCTACACTGGAATAACTGAGATTTGGACTTCCTTTATTTACAGTCCTACATAGATTTTAACTACACCTGAGAGAGAAGAGTCGACAAGTACAGAAAATATGAGGAGATTTTGAAAAGAGAAGTAATGGTAGAAAACTTGAATCTGACCATTTACTCTTCTTCTAAATATTTACAGAGCACTTACTGTAAGTTGACAGTAGTAAACAAGTAATCTAAAGACCTTTCCCCCCAAGGAGTTCAAGGCCAAATGTGGGGAGACACCCAGTAAGCAAATAAACAAGTAAATGTAAAACAAATAACACATAAATATATGTCCAATGGTGATAAAACAAAGCAGAAGAGATGAGAGACTGCATGGACCGTTGTCATATTTCATGCAGAGTTTATTTCTCATTTCACGTCAATAAATATTTATCAAGTTCCTACTGTTTTAGGTCCTGGAGTGGATTCAAGGAAACTGACATATATATATATATATATATATATATATATATATATACACACACATATATATATATACACACACACATATATACACATACATATATGTGGGTATACACACACACACACAAAGTCCACACACAGGGTTGACCCTTTAACAGCACAGATTGAACTGCATGAGTCCACTTATACTGGGGTCTTTTACAATAAAAGTTACACCAAGTGTGACTGGCTCTCCTGTCTCCCCTTCTACCTTGTCCATCTCCACCCCGCCATACCTGAACGACGGCAAGACCAACCTCCCCTTCCTCCCCCTCAGTCCACCCAATGTGAAGACGACGAGGATGAAGACCGTTATGATGATCTACTTCCACTTAATGAATAGGAATGCTATTTTCTCTTCCTTATGATTTTTATTTTTTTGAGATGGGGTCTCACTCTGTCACCCAGGCTGGAGTGCAGTGGTGCCACCTTGGCTCACTGCAGCCTCGACCTCCCAGGTCAAGGGATCCTCCCACCTCAGCCTCCTGAGTAGCTGAGATGACAGGGGTGCCCTGCCATGCGCAGCTAATTTTTTATATTTTTGTAGAGACAGTGTCTCAACATTTTTCCCAGACTGATCTTGAACTCCTGGGCTCAAGTGATCTGCCTGCCTCAGCCTCCCAAAGTGCTGAGATTACAGCTGAGCCACCTTGCCCAGCTCTTAGGATTTTCTTAACATTTTCTTACTTTATTGTGAGAATATAGTATATAATTCATATAACATATAAAATATGTATTAATTGACTTCTTATGTTATCAATAAAGCTGCCCATCAATAGTAGACTATCAGTAGGTAAGTCTTGGGAGAGTCAAAAGTTATATTCAGATTTTTAATGGTGTGAAGGGTTGGCATGCCTAATCCCAACGTTGTTCAAGGGCCAACTGCATGTGTAAATACACATACATCACACACTCATTTTCCAGTTACTTGCATGTGAAGGATCCACAGAGTCTCCACCAAGATGGGTCTGAATGTGATGCCACACTGCTGAACACAGTTTATTTTCAAAAAGGTGACTAACCAAATGCCACCAAGGGCCCAGAAGAGTGGAAAAGGTGCTATGAGGGCTGCATTCGCTGTGCTGAAGGGCATGAGCTTTGGAAGCACCAAGAGACCTTGGCAGAAGGTCACCGCTGTGAACCTACGCTCAACTCCACCACCTATCTCACTAAGTGGCCCAAGCAAGTTACATACATCACCTCTTTAGAGCTTTAGAACCTTCAGCGGCAACATGTGGATCCCAGGCTGCCTTAGAGTTCAAATGCAGTAACGTAAAGAAAGCACTCAGCACAGTGCCTGATACTACAGATTAGAGAGATGAGTTCTTGTCTCAGGCATCTTCTTATCCTGGAATAAAAAGGGCAACAGGAATGCAAAAGCCCCAAGCAAAGACCATGCACCCAGAGCAGGTATACAAGAACTGCTTTTGCTTATTTGTTTCCACGGTGTGTGTGTGTGTTTGTTTGTTTGTTTGTTTTGAGACAGAGTCTCGCTCTATCACCAGGCTAAAGTGCAGTGGTGCAATCTCAGCTCACTGTAACCTCTGACTTCCTGGTTCAAGCCATTCTCCTGCCTCAGCCTCCCAAGTAGCTGAGATTACAGGCACAGGCCACCATGCCCAGCTAATGTTAGTATTTTTAGTAGAGATGGGGTTTTACCATGTTGGCCAGGATGGTCTCGATCTCCTGACCTCATGATTTGTCCACCTCAGTCTCCCAAAGCACTAGGATTACAGGCGTGAGCCACTGCGCCCAGCCTCTGTTTTTGCTTTTGTGGCCAAATGGATCTGGGGAATATTTGCAGGTGTTACTTAAAAAAAGGGAGAGACTTCATAGTGAAATAAGTTTTAGAAACAACAAAGAAATGAGATAGCCCAGTTCTCTTTGCTTCAGGCTTTCTCATAGCTTAATATGCTAATGTGCATCACACATCTCCAAGAACTGTCAACAATGGTATGAACGTTCCCCCAACTTATGTGACCATGGAACCCTTTGGCATGGAAAAAGCCTATGTGACAGTTATTCTATGGAAAAGACTTTGGGAAATGTGGGTTTGTTAAAAGAACAAATACATCAAAGGATAATAAATATATACCCTATTTGGTTCTGATGTGGTCCACTGGCTTTTATTGAAAAGGCAGACTCGGGCATATTTTTGTGCAAACCAAGAAACCCTAGTACCAGTGTTTCCTATTCACTGAACCGAAGCAACTTCTCCTGCTTTTCCTATAAAAAGAAGTCATTATTCTGGGACCACAGTGCATTTGGGGGAAATGTCGGCAACATCTGAACACTTCTCATTCCCTTGGACAGGTAATTCCACTATTTTCTGCAATAAATGGGCCCTTAAAATGAGTTTTGTTAATTATTCTCCCGAAAGCCAAATCCTCTTCTGACTACACAGGGGAAGCCTTCTGCTTAAAGTCACCCTGGGTTTTCTTTATTATATGAATGCTTCACAGTGAGCAATGTATTACTTTAATAAACAGAAAATCAATGCCCGGGGCAGAAAAGAAGAAAAGAAATTCCATAGGGATGTGTTGATACACCTTAGTCCAAAAATTGCTTACTTGTACATGAAGGTTTTATATACGGGGCTTTCCATGAAGACCTTACTTAAGGTTAGAATACTAGATACATCTGAAGTGGAAGAGGTCGTCAAAGAGAAAACTAGGGCGAAAATTATTCCTCCCATGCTTAGAATTCAATTGCAGATAGAGAGAATCCTTAAGACTCACCCACATTCTAGGAGGCAAAAGAAGAGAGAGAGAAGGAAGAAAAAGAGGGAGAAGAAAAGGGAGGAGAAGGAGAGAAGAAATGAATAAAAAGAGAGGGAGCACAAGTGCCAAAGAGGGGAGTAAGAGAGTCATTGAAAAGCCTACCGTTGGGAGAGAGGGGCTACAAACGCGGAGATTTAAATTAACCCAAGTCAGTAACAAAAGGCTTTGTGCAAGGGCTCTGGCGTTAATGGAATTTGGATTGCTACAGCCTGCAAATCAAGAACAGAACATAATGAGAGATGCCGGAGTTATTTTTGAAATGGATGTCTTAAGTAATAGGAAGCTTAACTAACAGGGACACTGCAGCATTTTGCATGACTGCTGGCTTGTGGCCTGGCTGGGAACTGGAGCTGCCCAATGAATGAGCAGCGGCCTCCCACCTGGGACCAGATGGACTAGGGTGAGCCTTGACCCTAAGGTATGCCACTGAGGAGTTGCTTCATGTTATAGGAGGAAGAATGCAGCTGCTCTGTTAGATTGCTTAGTGATGCAGATGATGTAGGTGGAGAGTAACTCTCTGAGCCCCAAAATCTTGGGGCCACTGGTTTAGCATTCATTTGTTCAGTCAGTCCGGGCCTCCATCAGTGCCTTTCACCAGTGCCTCCAAGGTGTCTGGAATTGTTTGTGGTCTTGTGAATACCATGATAAGCAACACCAAGTCTCTGCTGTCAAGGAATTTACATTATCCCAGAGGAAGGTAAGTGAGCAAATAAGTAAGAATTGCTGTTTGTGATAAGGGCCTTAAAGAAAATAAAAAAGGAAAGAGAGATGAGGTAGAGTGTGGCTTAAGGGCAGGGGAAACCCGCTCAGGGAAAGCATCCCTGAGGCAAGAACATTTAAGCTGAGCCTTAAATAATGAAGACTCCAGGCTGCAAAGACCTAGGGAAGGAACAATAGAGGAGGAGGAAGCACCATCCCCAGATTTACAATACACTGCCATCTTCCCATTCCTGGCTACCAGCTAACTCAGCTTCCCACAACACTAAATTCAAAAGCACACACACATGTTTAATTTTAAAATCTTAAATTGAATACTATGCCACTAGGAAAATATATCCTGAAACTTAGGTATTTTTAGAATGGTCCACTTCAGTTTCCTCAAGTACTTCTTTCCCTTGTTCAACCAGAAGACCCATATAGTTTAGGTATATCAGCTTCCTCTAAATACCTGAAACTGCATTCATCAGCCACTTTCTAAAAATTGGATCTTACTTCAAAGCTGAATGACTTGATTACTCCCATAACAGAATACATTACCCTGATTACAGGATTATTCACGTGCCATTTGCAAGAGGTTGGGCAACATTTCTCAACATTCCACCCACCAACAAACAGAGTAATGAAAGTGGAAAACACAAATGCTAATATGCAAATGCCCTCTATGTCTTGATACCATGATAAAATTCCTCTTCACTCTGTTTTTTTTTTTTTAAGCTGATGTTAAAAAAGAGAGAGGAATGGTTATTTTGGTACAATGTAGCCCACAAAGAATAAAAGGCAAAAGCCCCAGCAGGGAACCAAAGTGGAGATTGTTTCTATGACCTGGCACTCACTAAGCACTCAGTAAATGTAGGTTCCTTTCCCTTTCCCTTCTCCTTCCCCATTAAATGCCAAAACGCTGAGGATTCATTGTTACATCAATAAGTTTTGAATAGCATATTCATTGGCTCCTTCTTTTGTAACTATCAATCTGGTGTTGTATTTTCATCTTCTGGCAATTGTTTCAGCTTCATCAATTCATGCCAGGGAGAATGACTTGGGGTGAGAAGCGGGTGAGGAGGTGGAAGCTTCATAGGCATGATTCACTGTTAATCAGTGATTAGCATTTTATGCTCAAGACAATCAAACTCATACTTTACTTTTAAAGTTTTAGAAGGAAGACGTATTCAAAACCAAACCTGAAAGCAGGGCATCTTAAGTTCAAGGAAGCCACAAAGTAGACCAAGAAGCATAATTCTACTAAGCACCATTTTATTAGCTAATAACATGTCATTTTTTTTTTCTATGGGCACCTTCTTGCTGTCTTGCAATTTCCATAAGGGCACCATCTGTATTTATAAAAGAATTATCTTTGTGGTGATCTAGCAATCTACAAACAATGGTGATATTTAACTTTTCTTAGGGGATCAATTGTAGAATTAAGTTAAAGGATTTATAAGTCTCTTTTTCAGGATGAGCCTTAAAAGGACTTATTCATACATCTCTGTGATGTTGGAAACACTTGAAACAACAAAAAAATGTAATTTTGACTTATTAAAATATAAAGTTCTGGATCTTGACATGTACATTTTTAATCAAGCATAATGAGTCTCTACCATAAAGTCCAGTAAAACAATAATAAGTAAAATAATTTCTTTTTTTCATTTTAGCTGAAAGGGTGGGTTAATTTTCAATGTGAGGTGGTTTGGTGCGCTATGGCTCAGACAGAACCCAGTATTAGCCAAGGTCACTGCTATGAGTTTAATCAGCATCCAGTCACCCAACTCAGTTAAAACACACGGTTAAACCTTCTCTTGTCCAGTTTTGGAGGATGACCTTGCAAATGCATGTTGCTGGCCCAGTGATGGCTAATCATGTAAGTGGAGATTAGCCAGCAAACCCCTCATCGCTGATGAAATCAGAAACTCATAACAGATGCTCTTACATTGGGCACAGATTTCATAGTTAAGTAATACAAGGTGCATGCAGAAAGAAATTTGTTGAAAGGGTTTCTATGGTCAAATAGGAGCTCAGAGAGAACAATCTTTGGTTTTACAAAGGTATATAGTTTTAGTTTTTAGTAAATCCAAAAAAGCAAGATGCACGTCAAAAGAATCAATTATAGACAAATTGTCACTCTTTGTTAGGATGCAAATTTGTTCACTAATCATCAGCTACTTTGTAAGCTTAACTTTAAGCAATATTTAAAATAATTATGATTTAAAATATAGAATGTATTAACAAAATTAAAAAGCAAAACACAAGCTAATATGAATACTTCATTGGTTGATTCTTTCATCTGTACATATATATTTATGGAGTTCTTGCTATATAGAGTGCCATAGTAAGAACCAGGTATAGTGGAGAACAGAACACACATAGTCAACCCTTCCCTCAAGGAGCTTCCATTTTTTCAAACAAAGCATGTGTAAATGAAAGAGTGGAGATTTATAAAGTCATATTTGTGATTGAATTAAGATATATAACTCTCTCTAATACAGTTTTACAGCTTTTAAAGTCTAAATTATGTATTTCTTTTAAATAATTTGATAATGCACCAGCACAAGGAAGTAATCTTTCTGGATTTGGGGTTTGCAGTTTTTCGTTTGTTTGTTTGTTTGTTTTTATGCTTGTTGGTCACTGGAATGTCAATATTTGGCATATTGAATTTAATAAATTTTGATGACCAAATTTTTGAAATGTGCTGATAAAATGAAGAATTTTCAGGGAAGTGTTAAGAAAAGTGTATTTGGGAGTGGAAAATGGGTCTTCTTGGGGAAGGATAAGGAAACAGTCATTTATCACAAGAAGTGACTTGATTATTATCTCTATGAGAATGAACACCTAAGAGAAAGAACTCTGGTATTCATGTCCAATATAAGGTGGTGATTTGTTCTGAAATATATTAGAAATCATTGTACTGTGTGATAATTTGAGTTCTACATTCAAATCTTAGCTCTACCACTGTGTAGAAAGAACCTCTCCACATCTCAGTTGCTTTATTTATAAAAGAGACATTTCACATAGATTATGTGAGTATACTAAAAGTATATTGCTTATCATGTAGTCCTTAATCACCAATAGCTTACCTTTATCATCACACTTTATTATCATCATTATCATCATCACACAAAAGACTCAAGGCTTTTTGTAATAAGGACAGCTTCGGTCTCCATGTGATAATTAATTTTGTGTGTCAACTTGACTGGGCCACGGGATACCCAGCTACATGGTTAAATATTGTTCTGAGTGTATTTATGAGAGTGTTTCTGGATAGGGTTAACATTTGAATCAGTAGACTCAGTACAGCACATTGTCCTCCTCAGTGTGAGCTGTGCTCCCATCCGATCCCTTGAAGACTTGAATAGAACAAATAGCTTTTCCTGCCTTCAGATTCAGACTGGAATTTGCTGTCTTGGTTCCCCCGCATTGTCCTTCACTGGAACTTACACCACTGGAACTCCTGGTTCTCAAGTCTTCAGACTGCAGATCTTGGGACTTCTCAGTCTCCATAATCACATAAGTCAACCCCTTATGATAAATTAACCTTTCTCACTCGCTCTCTTTCTATCTCTCTCTCTCTCTCTGTCTCTCTCTCTCTCTCACTCTCTGTGTGTGTGTGTGTGTGTGTGTGTGTGTGTGTGTGTGTGTGTGTAAAATCTCCTCTGGCTGTTTCTCTAGAGAACCCTGATTAATATATTTAAAAAGAACCAGCATATATATTATTTCATTAAGTATAGGACACTACTAATTTTACAGAAATGCATACTGTGGCAATAGTCTATCATAAATAATCTCTTAGTTTAACCACCCAGGACAAAAATTCCCAGAAAGATTATGAATGTGAATTTCAGCTTCACCATTCACTACATGAATAAAATGTCTATAATTCTCTGTGTTCCATTTACCCGGTCAGGAAAAAGGAAAGTAGTATACTTGTGAGGATTACAAATTTAAGGTGCAAAGTGTCCAGAGACGGGTCTAGCATGCCAAAGATATTCACTGATTGGTGGCTCCTATTCCTTTTGGTCAAACTATGATTTAGTATATTCCATTTTTGGTATGTATATTCCCACAGTCTAAAACTCTTAAAATAAAAAGCATTACAAATAACCTTTGGATTATCTTTAAATAATTCTTTATGGTTTGGAGGAAAAAATCTATAAAAACATAAAATACCCAGGGTGTCAAATATACAGTATAATCATTTTGTATGATCATGGCTAATACAGTTCAATCTAAATTGCAGTCTCATATTTGACATAATTATACATAACCAAACACTAATAAAAATCGCTGCCTTATATTTCAAATTGGTAATTATGGTAGTAAACATTAACAACATGTCAGATATAAGATGGTGATTTGTTCTGAAATGTATTAGAAATCATTATACTGTATGATAATTTTAATTACACTTTGGTAGCAAGAGAGCATGCAGCAGTCTACTGCTCTAGTGCATTATGGGAACTGGCAGCCCTTCAACGCAGCCCTCACTCTGACTCCTGTTGTTCAAGTTCAAGAAATTCACAATTCCTCCTCCACCTTTAAATAGCAGACTGAGTTCCCTCTGCAGAATCAGCATATCATGAGATTTGGAGTCATTCTTCTAGGATTTAAGTCCTTGTCCTTTCACTTCCTAGCCATATGAACTGGGCTGAAGGTACGTTCTCTGTCCCTCAGTTTTCTGTTCTTTAAAATGGAAAACATGGTAGTACCTACCTCGGAGGGGTATGGTAACAACTAAAGCAGATTATTCTGTGTGCAGTACTTAGCCTAGCACCTGGAACATGGTAAGTCCTCAATACATGTATGTACTGATATAGACATGTCTGTATAGACATGTATAGACATGTATGGTATACACAGTTCTTATTATCATGTTATACTAATACTCAGATTATTCATTTTCCTAAGCTTTTAAGATCCTGGTCTTAATAAAAGTGACCGAACACTCTATTTAAGATACAGTTGTGACAAATGTTAGCTTCTGCCTCTCAGGACACTGTATTCCTCAAAATGCATTGGGTTTTCTCCTCTGTTGACTCCTTCCATATTTTCTCCATCTCTTTTTTTCTCACTCTGTGCTGAGTCCATGGGATGATGCTGTGTTCTTCCTTATATATTTTCACCTCTGTCTGTCTTTAGCTCATCCTCTCTTGAGCCCTTCATATTGTCTCTAACGATAGCCTTTAAGTATGGATCCAGGATACACCCCGTGCTCTACGCATAATGCTGGAGAACCACCAAGGAGGCTTCATTCCCTAACAGGTGAATACAAGTACCATAAATTCCCACCTTCACCCACTTCATACCTCCTTGACTTACCTGATCACAAGGCCCTAATTTAGAAATTTAATAGGCTTCCCCACAAGAAAAAGAAAAAAAAAAAACCTTGTGTCAAATTCATTATTCTAACATAAGAACCATTTGTTTATTCAGAATTACCCATTTCCACCCTTTTTTAAATTCTCTGGGCCTTACTACATATTTGCACAACTCTTTCGGCTCCAAGAGCCTCATGCAAAGTGGGAAAGAACTCTCCACATCATGATGAAGTGTCTTTCTTTCCTACATTTCCATACTGTTTCAGGTAAAGTATTCAGGGGAACAGACCGGACTGCTAATTAGGGAACTGTCTGAAACCACCATGAACCACATTTCCACTGGTGCAATAAGCAAAGACTCTTCATTAAAATCACTGTCCTCTGTAAGGAAAAGCTGTTTCCAGTGCAATAGATCTAATTCACAGGTGTGATCATGCAGACCCAGGTACAGTATTCATTATTAACTTAAAAAGTATGCCAAATCAATTAAAAACCATTTTAAAGGGAAGGAATAAAATTTAGTTCTACCTAACTGCAGCTCAGCTCTAATTTATCTTCCAGCCACTTTCAAGGGATTTTACTTGGTTCTTAATCTAACATTCATTGGAAAGGGTAATTCTCATGAAATTACAATGGCATCTCTTGCATCGTTTAATGCAAATGTTCCCATTCTTCGGAAATGGAGAGCAGCTTCTCCAATAAAGACTCCCTTCAAAGTGTAAAGTGGGAGAGCTTGGGGAGCTGCTTGAGAAGAATAAAACATTGCATTTCAGAAGCTGCTCAAATTTAAAACTCTGCCCGCGTCACTATGACAAATTGTATTCCAAATATAGGTTATTCACAACATGTTTGTTATAAGGCAAGGCATATGAATTCCTGCCGTGTCTTTCTTTACAAACATGTCAAGACTTGTGAACCCTTAATGAAATGCAGCATTTTAGAGGCAACGGAAGCTCCAAAGACTCCAGAAAGAAGAGGCTGTCTTTCCTGGGACTGGGACCTTCTTATGCTAGTGATGGCTCCCCTTATCAGAGACACTGTATCATCTCAGTACCAAGTGGGGCTTTAGAGGTCACTGAGTCCAGCCACTGCACCTTCAGATGAAGGAAGAGACCAAGACCTGAAAGTGAATGAGAATTTTCCTAAGTGTCAGGGCTGATTAGGGGCAAAAACAACCAGGCCCAGATCTCACCTGCTCAGCCCTAGGCACTTTCCAATAGTGTTGTGTGGATGAGACTCAAGACTTTAAAATACCTTTTACCCCCTTGGGGCTCTTTTTTTTTTTTTTTTTTTTGAAACAAGAGTTTTGTTCTTGTTGCCCAGGCTGGAGTACAATGGTATGATCTTGGCTCACTGCAATCTCTGCCTCCTCGGTTCAAGCAATTCTCCTGTCTCAGCTTCTCGAGTAGCTGGGATTACAGGCACCTGCCACCTTGCCTGGCTAATTTTTTTGTTTGTTCTTTTTCATTTTTAGTAGAGATGGGGTTTCACTATGTTGGCCAGGCTGGTCTCAAGCTCCTGACCTCAGGGGATCCACCTGCCTTGGCCTCCCAAAGTGCTGAGATTACAGGTGTGAGCCACCGCACTTGGCTGGGGCACTTTAAGTCCTGTGGAGCACCAACTTCTAGATAATCAGTTAAAAGTTCCATACATTTGGAAATGAACTTATCCCTGCAGGAAATTTCTAGTCATGCTATAGAAGTTAGTTGGACTGATTTTACATTCAGCAACTTTTTTAACCCCAAGGGTTAAAATCTTTCTCATTTGTTAATTCATATTCTCTCTTGTAGGTAAAGTGCCACTGTTCACTGAAGTCCCAAGCAGAGGATATCCACTTCCTACTCTATCCCTCCCTAGTATAGGGCTTGCTGATATGGCCAGAGCACAGAAGTCTACCCTGGTTTTACTGTAAAGCAGAGGCCAGCAAACATTTTCTGTAAAGGGCCAGATAGTGATGATGATTCTAGGCTCTGTGGGCCACCTGGTCTCCTTTGCAGCTACTCATTCTGCTGTCGTGGTAGAGAAACAGCCATAGACGATATATAAACAAATGAGCATGGCTGCGTTCCAATAAAACTTTATTTATCTACACTGAAATTGAATTTCATATCAATTTCATGTGTCATGAAGCATTACTCTTCCTTTGATTTTTATTCAACCATTTAAAGATGCAAAAACCATTCTTTGCTGGTGAGCTACACAAAAATAGGCAGCAGCTGGATTTGTCTTATCTTCCATAGTTTGCCAACCTTGGTTTAGAGAGATCAAAGAGACCACCAAAAAGACAAATTCCTTTTGCTACCCAGTTGCTCTCTTTTTAAGCTGCTATTGGCCCTCACCTAGCAAATACTTTTTTTCTTAAATTAAATGTGCATATTTCCATTTTTGTCCCATGGGTAATGGTTCACTAAGGTTATACCCTGCTTATCAACGACTTCAATAACCACATAGCATTCCTCAATGGGGTATCTTCCTCCATATGAAATACAACTAAAAGGACCAAGAAACTTTGTCACTAAGAAACAGTTGTGATAAAATTGTTACACCAATCAGATGAAAGAGAAACATCTATTCAGAGGGTAGTCTTATGCTTTCTACAGCCTGGATTCTTAGCCTCACACGTGAAGTACTGCTTCCATTTTGGAAAGAAATATTTTTGTTTCACAGATGGCCAATATCAGCACCAACAAATCAATCATTTTAAATTATGATCAATCTTTGTCTGTACAATCAAGTAAGTATGAGCATGCTATTTAAATACCTTTACACACAGCACAACTCTACTGGCATCAGCATATTACAAAAACCAATTTTCTTACATCAACTTCTATCTACTTCTAATTCTGTAACATAGCTCTGGGGAGTTGCTACAAGGTCTGTGTAAACTGAAAATCTAAATAACATTATGACGCCTATTACAGAACTAATTTATAATCTAATACCCCAGTTGAATTTAATATCCTATTTATTTACTCAAGCAAAATATCTGGAAAAAATATGTCACATCATAATGTAGTTGTTATGAAAATGGAAAAATAAGGCAGAATTTTAGAGAAAGTATGATAATTGCTAGGGGCAGGTATGAGCAAGAATTTCAGAGCCCCTCACATGAGGAAGAGGCAGAAGCCCTTTAATAAATAGGATCTTTGCGTTATAATGCAATTATTGTCAAATTTAGTATTTTACATCAAATTTACGACTTTAAAATGTGATTCCTATTAATGTTATCTGCTCAGAGCTGGTGCAGCATAAAACTGTTGGCCAAGAGATGCCACCTCATCAACTGTCTTTAACAACTCCATTCCCATCCTGGATGGAAGAACTGAGCTTTATGGCAGCATTTATAAGTGTGCACTGCCAATACAAATGCACAAGTGATATGCATATATACAATACACATAGGCTAATGGGAAGAAGTATAGAGCTGCTTCTCCGAATGCTAAGTTTCATACTGATTTCTGCACCTAAGATAAAAGGAGGGAAGGGGGAAAGTATTGAAGGAAAAGAGGGAAGGAAAACATGATGTTTTATGTTGTAAAGCTACAGAAAGCATAAATATAAAAACACTACAAAGTGATCATTATACCCTATTGCTGGATGCTTTTAGCCACCTAGGAAGCAGAGGAAGGACTTAATGAAAGTTTAGTGGGGCTCAACAGTACATTTACACTAGAGTCCCCAAGAATCAAAGAAAGGGCTGCAGCCACCTTCAATCACCTGAATCCCTCCAGTAAACAAGAAAAATGCCTACCGCTTGCTTTCTCTAGAGATAGAAGCCATGTTTATAGCTTGGGGAGCAGCTCAAAGTCACATTGCCAGAAAAGGAACTAAGACTCAAAGCCCCAGGTCCCAAAGTCCACATGCATCCAGGTATACAACCACACAAATACATGCATGCCGACCCTCACACTGGTGACTTCCATTCGTTACACAAAAGCAGAGTAAGTAGCTGTCTCCACACAGGTCTCAGACATTGAGATCCTTGAATCCTGTTCTAAACCTGCATGTCTGGATTCCCAGTCCCATTTTCGACCATCTATATTTTTAATACATTAAGAATATATTAATTTTTAATATATTAGGTTATTCTTCAAAGTTTTGGAAACAATGGCCCCTGTGATCATATTTGAGAGGCATCTGAGAAGAACTCTTTGCCCCTGAAATTATTATAACATTACTCTCTCAATACCTGGAATCCCATAATTAGCAATTCAATTTTTGCCTCTTAAAAGTTTTCTGGTCTCCAAGGGTACCAAAATTAAATTCAAATATACCTAAGAGAAGAAATATCTTAAGTCCTCTTATCAGATGACGTTTTGTTAGATACTGAAGACCTACAGAAATTAAACAAGGCAAGCCCAAAAGGGCAAGAAAAAGGCTCATAAAACAAAAATATCAAATATACATGAGGAGATCCAGTCCTGCACAGACACATACACGGGGTCTAGGATCACATATAACCTCTGAGCAAAATTACGAGTATCAGGCATCAGGCACCTCAGCTCCATGTAGCTCTGCTGAGTATAGACCATCCTCAAATGCAGGCTCCTCAGGTATTCCAGGATATACTCAGGTCTATACAGGGATATCTTCAAGGGCATCGATTTGTAAAAATATACACATGTAGACTTTGGGGGATTTTTGGTTTTGGGTTTTTGTTTGCTTTTTGTTGCCCAGGCTGGAGTGCAGTGATATGCTCACAGCTCACTGCAGCCTCAACCTTCTGGGCTCAAGCGATCCTCCCACCTCAGCCTCCTACAAGCCCACACTATCATGTCCAGCTGATTTTTGTATTCTTTATAAAGATGGGGTTTCGCCATGTTACCCACTCTGCACATGTAGACTTTGATATAAGAAGTATGCCCTCTCCTGACAGACGAGCATCCTCTGGTGGCTTACCTTCTCCAAATATACAGTTGGCCCCCAACTGTTTCCCAAGCAGCCCTCCAAGTGTAGATTCTGTCTCTCTCCCCGCTTGTTCCTACCCCTCCAACAGTGTCAGCTCAGTTAGGATGCTGAGCAGGAATTCTTCCTTGACCATTTTAGCTGCTCTCTGTGAAGGTATACATATGCAACAGAAACCCAGCTCAGCACTCTATTGATTATTACCTATAAATCTAGCTGCTCATAAAAAGACTCCATGAAATATAATCCAGGGACATAAATCTCTCTAGGCGAGATGAAATCTGATGGGAAATAAAATTCCCTCATTTCATTTATTTCCTTGTTTAAAAGACTAACTTTCCAATCAGCTATGAACATTAACATGAGCTCACAGGGGGACTGAGGACAGAGTACCAATTTGGGGGTCAGAACAGACAGGAGAACAAATGCTGCTCCTGTCACTCATGGGCCGTGTGTCATCAGTAAGTAATTTACCCTCTCTGAGCTTCAGTTTTGTCATCTCTATAAGGGAGATAATAAGGGGTGGGTGTAGTGGCTCATACCTGTAACCCCTGGGCTTTGGGAGGCTGAGGCGGGAGGAATGCTTGAGGCCAGGAGTTCGAGACCAGCCTGGGCTATATAGTAAGACCCTTGCTCTACAAAAATTTTAAAAATAAGACAGCCATGATGACTCATGCTTGTAGTCCCAGCTACTGAACAGTCTGGGCTCACTTGAGCCCAGGAGATCAAAGCTGCCCTAAGTTCTGGTTGCACCGCTACACTCCAGCCTGGGTGACAGAGCAAGACCCTGTCTTAGAAAAAATAAAAAGAAAAAATGAAAAATAAAAGAAAGACAATAAACTCCTTTGCACAGCTGCTGTGAGATTAAATTAGATATACTATAATATATCAAACATAAATTAGGAGCTCAGGATAGTAGCTATTACAAGCACCCCCATCTACACCTTTAAAAAGAACTTATTATCCAGAAAAAAAAATCCATACTTTCTTCTCACAAGTCCAAGTGATGGCTAATAAGATGTATTTCTTTCTTCAACTAACATTTATTGAGCACCAACTATGTATCAGAATTTGTCCTAGGTACTGGGAATTTGTCAGCCTCTAATTATAAAAGGTTATGTACAACACTTAAAGCTACACACAAGAAAAAACAGTGGAAAAATATTTTTCTGCAAAAACTCATGTACTACACACAGGCTCCATCTCTTCTGCTTTTCATGATTCTTGAAAAAGCCTGCCCCATCCTCTTGAAGCCTCAGAGACCTTAACCCCAACTCCTTTCCTTTGTTCTTGTGGCTCCAGGCCAGGGTCGTCTTTAATTTTCCACACCGTGTTGCTATTTTGACTTAGCAAACAGACAAATCCCTACACTGTGAGCTTTGTAAGGAAAACAACAAAATCGTATAAATTTTTTTACTTCCCCCGCACCCAAAGAGTGTCTGTGCTCAGTAGTCAAACCACACCGCTGAACCTCTGCTCCCAGAACAGAAGGCACCCACATCGACACTCTCGCCTAGGCCACTCCCACTCACCAGAAAGTTAGCCCCTGAGTCAAAGCAGCTGAGTTCCAGATACGTTTTCTCACAGCAAAAATACTAAATAGACACTGTTTGTTCTGAGAACAAGAAGGAAAGCTTACAAGGCTGAGGAAGATGCTGGTGTGAGCATTGTCCCTTCAGCTGGCCAGCAAACTTGGCCACCACTTCTTCCCATCTAATCTTTTTGGCCTTCCAAGTCTATACTTCCGTGATCCGACCCCATGGTACAAAAACACATTCCACTCTGTTCCAACCTGCTTGAACAATCAAAGGGTATTTGGCTTGAGTGAATCCAAAGCCTCTCCGTTTTGCTGTTTCCCCCTGCAAATATGAGGTGCAGCTGAATGAGAAGCCCTGAATTGACCCAGTGCTGGGCAAAGAGCAATGCAAGGTTTAGTGATTTCCCAGGTGTCACGAGAAAGAAACACTCTGAACCTACTGAGTGGTCCCTGTACAATCCCAATCTTGGGTCACAAGTAGGCAAGTTTGGAGCTGGAGAAATAGAACATGGGAGTGTTCAAAATGATGGAGAAAGAAGTAACGGGGGGAGAGAGAAGAAGTTCCTTCTATTTTGAATTCTGTAGCAAGGCAAGCATTTGCTATCGTTGTGTCTAGCTCTCAAACCAAAAAAAGTAAAATCAAACAAACAAAGAATTCACCAGCCAGAACCAGGCAGACTCTCCCGCGTTGATTCACACATGGTCTTCTCACTCCCCACTCCTGCCACAGATGGTGACAAAGCTCCACTGACACACGCGGCACCCTCAGGCACTGAAACTTCCTCTGCGGTCCCCCTGCAAGGGTGACTGGCTGTCACGCTCTCGGCTGGCATGGGGCAATCTCTACCACCCCCCTCCTTGTCTCTGCTCCCATCAAAATGGCACATTGTTAGAAATGTGCTCAGGGTGTGCAATTTGGGGCAGATAGTTGCTGGAGTTCCCATACGCTTAAGGTACATAACTGGGCCACTGAGAAAAGGGAATTTAAGCATTCTAGAAAACAGCAGGAGAGCAAATTGGCCTTTCCCTCTGAGAGCTATTATTAGAGAAGCCCAGCCCAATTCAGCCAGAAAGCCAATATCTAGCCCATCCGCTCTTTCCCACAACAATGCTCCACACATCCCGCCCCCTTTCAAATAGACCTGCCCTGATGCATCCCAGCCAGACACACGTCTCATCTTTAATGTTAACCACTGGCTTGCAGAGATCAGTGGAAGCAAGCCTTCTCATAAAGCAACTCGACAGTCCAAAGTTTAATTTCACATAATACAGAGAACTCACAGAACATGGCATTACATTTGATTTGTACTCGTGGAATTTGGCAGCCTGCTAGCTCTTCTCTCTGTGTACCTGCTGAAGTCACAGCTGCTGCCTAAACTTTGTAAATAAATGCTAAACAAATGCCAAATAAAGAAACCAACTTCCCAGGAAGCAGAAAGGGCAGGAGATCACAGTTTTTGTTCTCAGAAATATGCTGTGACCTGCTTCAGAGCTGCATCCTGGAAGCTTAGGTGTGTCTCTGCTCTCCTGTGCCTTGGAAGCTCTCTTCCCTCTGGAGGGAAGGAGAGAAGAAGAAAGGAAGGAAGGGAAGGAGGGAGGGAAGAAAAAAACTTCTATTATCTGTCTCCCTGCTAATAAGTAGAAAATGGTGGTTGGAAAGACAACACACAGCTTATTATTTCTTAGAGCATATATTTCTATGAAAATCAGAGATTTTGCAGTCATATTTTTTCAGTGGACTTAATCTCCAGTGGTTCAATGAAAGTTAATGAGAAAACAGGTTTCATTCCATTTGACCCTCAACTTTTCAGGTATGCATCCATTGCACATGTGAAGACTCTTCTGCTGTTTCCTGTCTTTGGCCTTCTGGGACACGTTTCTCAACAGCAACTTCTTGCTGACACCTTATAAAGTTAATCACTCAAGATATTCTGGCAGTTGGCAATCCGTATTCTCTTGAGTACAAGAAATGGACAATGGAATCAACCAACCAAAGGTGGAGAAGGCCAGCATGTTTCATCATGGGTAGAAACATGCTTTACAAGTGGGGTGTCAGTCAGCCACCTTTATTTCCCCACCTATCTCAAAGGATACATCTATCCCATATACAAGATTAGGAACTAGAAGGAGGTATAAGCTTGACACGTTGAGTATTCGTGACTTACAGCTCACCTTTGTTGTTCAGATTCTGGCTTCTCGTGACTCAAGCCAAGCAAATTCAGTAACAATGATGAAACTTATAGCTACCTGTCTTGGTCGATTTTGTGTTGCTATGCAGGAATACCTGAGGCTGGGTGAATTATAAAGAAAAGAGGTTTATCTGGCTCAGAGTTCTGCAGACTGTACAGGAATCATCAGCATCTACATCTGGTGAGAGCCTCAGGCTGTTTCCACTCACGGTGGAAGATGAAGAGGAGCCGACATGTGTAGCGATCACATGGTGTGAGTGGATCTCACAGAGAGAGGAGTGAGGTGCCAGGCTCTTTGTGACGACCAGTCCTCATGGGAGCTATTCCAGCAAGAACTCACCCCAGAGAGAGGGCATTAATCTCCTTATGAAGGATCAGTCCCCATGAGCACAAAACCTCCCATTAGGCCCCAGCTCCAACACTGAGGATCAAATTTCAACATGAGGTTTGAAAAGGACAAAAACCGGAATCATAACACTACCATTTCCTGAACACTTACTATACAGCAGGCTCTGTGCAATAGCAGTTTATTTCTTGTCTTCCCCTAATAAGCCAGAAGTTCCACGAAGGGTAGAGATCTTGCCTCTGTTTTTCCCCGCTTTCGTTTTTCTTTTGGCTTGATGTTGTCCCTACCACATAATAATGACTGACACTTAGAGAGCATTAACTAGGTGAAAGGCACATTCTAAGGACTTCACATATAGAAGCTTACCAAATTCCCACAACAACCCTATTAGGTAGATACTCTTATCGCTAATGCAACAACTGAGGCTCAGAGGGCTTCAGCAACTTGTCCAAGTAAGCGCTGAAGCCAGAATTCTAACACAGATCTTCTGGTTCCAGAATCTATGCTTTTAAGTTTTTATGTTTATTACATCAATAAACATTTTTTGAATGAATGAATTCATGTGAACATTACAGCAACCCTATGGGGCAAATAAGATGATTCCTATCTACCAATTAGGATACTGAGACTCAGAGTGGTTAAGTAACTTGGCCTGGGTCACATAGTTGTCCAGAATGAGGACTCAACACAGGTCTTTCTGACACGGAGGCCCGTGATCTTGAAACAACTGTATTATTATATAACCATGTAACCAAGCAATTCCCTATCCTACACTTTCAGCCAGTGGCTCCACTTCTCCATCTTGTCAATAACAGCATCTATTTTTGCACACAAAGAAACTTGTTTAATAAAGCAGACATAACTCCTTATGGGTTGGAGTGTGTGGTTTTTGTTGCCCCCAAATAAGCTGTATAACAAAAAGAAAGGCTGGTATTTTAGGTGATGAGTGAAAAAATGGGTCAGGCAGCTCTCTGATTTCATAGGAACCTGTCCATCAGAGCATGTCACTGATGAGGACTTTATCTGTGTGGTTAATTCTGTAAGAAAAGTCTCCATGTGCAGCTCTGAACATTTCTTATTCAGTATTAGAAACATTTGGTACCAAGCAGCACAGGGCCTAGTGGCACTGATGACACATTTTGGCTAAATCAAGCACCTCGTCCCTCTCTTTCATCCAGGCACAGTCCTGTGAGTCAGTGAGGTCTTCCTCGGCCATGGAAAACTTTTGCCTTTTTTTTTCCAGCACTTGCTCTGGCTGCTTGCTCCTAAATGACTGTTCTTCCGTCTGATTATTTTTCTTCCATACACACCTGTCACCCAACTTTTCATTTTTTAAAAAGTTTTAAAAATTTATTATTCCTGAAGCGAGAACCAGAGAATGAGCGGGCGATTAGCAGAATCATTTGACTGACCTTCAGGGGACCCAACGGTAGGTGACTGATGAAATGGCTACTGATGAAAAGGTTTAAGCAGAAGGTCAGCTTCAATAATACTGCTGTTACTTCCCATGGTCCTTACAAACCAACTCGGTCGCTGGCCTTCACTTCTCCTTTGCAATAATTTTAAGGTGAAGACATATGACTGACTCCACCACAAGCCACCCTCTTGTGAGGCTCATTATGTAGTGACAAAGACATGGTGGTGGCATTTGATCCAAAAAGATCATGATCTAGCATCAGACGTGATTGTTCTCAACCACCAAGGTTCACTGTCAGTTACTTTTCCACCCTATCCATGTCGACATCTCACTGGGGTCTGGCAGGAGGGTACTTGGATGGTAGTCCTCACTGCACCACCAGCTAGCCATGGGATCCATCCCTGCTTCCCATTTCTCACATTTAAAGTGGGAGGTCATACCACCTACCCTACCCACCTTCAGATATTTACCACATGAAAGTTCTAACTGGCAGCATTTGAACTTGAAAGAGTGAACAAAAGAAGGAAAAGGCTTCATTTAAACTTTTTTCTGGGAAATTTTAAGCATTAGTAATAGACAACTCTTTAACCTGATCAATATTTAAGAGTATAGTTCAGCTTTTCTTGAGAAAGTAGACCAGTAAATAAAGAATGATAGCAACCATCAAGGGGCCACTGCCTCATTTTGCCTGCATCATCTCAGTGAGTCTCCAAAGGAATCCTATAAAATCAAGGCAGTGGAGAGTGGTTAGAAGCAGGGCCCTGGACCCGTACCACCCAGACTGAAATGCAGGTTCACCCACCGACTGGCTGTGTGACCCTGGGCAAGTCATTTAATTCACTTTGCTTCAGCTCTGTACACACAGAAAGGGGATAATGACACTCAGCTCTCAGGCTGCTAAAAGAATCAAACAAGTCAATACGTACAAAGTATTGGAATGGGTCTTGGACCATGACTAGGGCTCCGATAAGCCCTGCATGTCAGCATGACTGTCACTAATCCAGCTTTACAGATGGGGAAACTGAGGATTGGAGAGGCTACTTAAAAGGCATACTCAGGCTGGGCACAGTGGCTCACACCTGTAATCCCAGCACTTTGAGAGGCTGAGACACATGAATCACTCAAGGTCAGGAGTTCAAAACCAGCCTGACCAACATGGTGAAACCCCATCTCTAATAAAAGTACAAAAAAAAAAAAAATAGCCAGGCATGGTGACAGGCACCTTCAATCCCAGCTACTTACTCAGGAGGCTGAGGCAGGAGAATTTGCTTGAATCCAGGAGGTTGAGATTGCAGTGAGCCGAGATCATGCCACTGCACTCCAGCCTAGGTGACAAGAGCAAGACTCCATCTCAAAAAAAGAAAAACAAAAGGCATACTCAAAGTAATGACTATTGAGTGGAGAGCAACATGGGGATTTGAACTAGGCAGTCTAACTACAGAGCCCAAGTTCTTAACCACTCCATTCACTTCTTCCTAGGTTCAGTGATCACTTGTGAGTTCCTCGGCCTTATGAAATCAATTTAAAATGGACATTGTGAAGAGAAAAGGGTTTTAAAGGGGCAGTCCAGCGTCAAGTCAGGAATATAGAGAGGTGTACGCCCCAGTGTTTCCAGAATGCCAGTGGGAAAATGGTTACCAAAAGCTTCACAGACTTAGGGACAGCTCTGCCCCTCTCCCCAGACTCTCTGCAAAGAATGAATGAACCTTCCCAATATGTCACTGCCCTGGAGCAGGATATAACAGGAGAGTATTCATTCCTCAGAAAAGAATGAGGTTAGGAGAGAGAGATCCAAGATGGCCGATTAACAACAGCTCAGGATTGTAGCTCCCAGTGAAAGCGCACAGAGCGAGTGAATGCCGCACTTTCAGACGAATTTTGGTTGCCCACAGACTGGGAGATTCCCGGCGGAGGAGCCACACGGGTCACCAGCGTGACTTTTTTGGCCGGTGCGGCTATTTTGCCGGCGCCCCAGCATGGCGCTTCTCAGTGCAGAGTATACGGGACGGGGTGCCCTTTGAGTCGGGCTCGGCTGGTCCCATCCCCACAAGTAGAACAGCAATTAGAAGCACTGAGGACTGAGAGTTTCACAGTAAGCACAGCTGAACCGGGAAGGTCCAGCTCTGTGGGGAAGGGGCGTCTGCCAAAGGAAAACTAAGAAACAGAAAAGAATTCATCACCCAGTGGAGAGATCCAAGATGGCCGATTAACAACAGCTCAGGATTGTAGCTCCCAGTGAAAGCACAGAGAGCGAGTGGATGCCACAATTTCAGACGAATTTCTGTTGCCCACAAACTGGGAGATTCCCGGGGGAGGAGCTACATGGGTCGCCAGCGCGACTATTTTGGCCGGGGCGGCTGTTTTGCCGGC